>JAPFFP010064503.1:0-25928 GCA_026153255.1 Solanum medicagineum | reverse complement strand
TGAAAACCATGAATTGTTGTGAATTTTGAGATGAATTTCAAGATACCCAAAATGGGGGGGGGGGGGTGGATTTACTATAATATTGGTGGGTTGATTTGAATGACTTTGAAATGAATTGATTTTACTCCTTGTTCATACTCTTAAGTTGCATTATTTTGAACAAGTGTCATGAACCCACCATGTGTTTGATTAAATTATATGACAAGAATTCCTAAGTTGTTGATGAACTATTTCATGATTTACAAGTCAAGTGATTTCATGATTATTATGGGCTTCCAATCATGTATTAAATTCATGAAAAGTATCTAAGATTTTACAAGTGACAAGTTGAGCCCTATTTCAAGATTTTATCCTTTTGTAAGCTATTCATGTCAAGTTGAGGGATCAAGCATGATTACTATTTTACCCTCATGTTCAAGTTAAGCTCACTAGAAGAGGTCAAGCATGTGAATGAGCTACTCATGTCATGATTCATGTACCTTACAAGTTATGCATGTTATGATTAAACTTATGATTATTTCAAGTATTCCATGGGATTAGCCTTAGCACCGATTGAGGCTTAAGGTGGGGGCTCGATTCAAGGAGTCATTATATAAAGTCTTTAGTCTCTCTAACCTATGTGCCACCATAGGATTATATTATTTTCCTAAATGGGCTTTACTAGTGGATCCATCTAGTTCATGCTATCATGTTTGATTTACCTTGGGATGTAGACCACACCTTATCGAGGTGGTGTCATGCCTCGTACACCTTACGAAGGGGGTGTCATGCCTCAACTCCCAAGTAGTGGCTCACTTAGTCTATGTCGGTTAAGGTCTCCTCCCACATATGTATGATATAGTATGCAAGTTAAATGTTTTACATGCATGTATTATTACAAGCATTGATCATACATGTCATATTGAGATTATATCCATGGCCTATATGTATGCATTTTGAATATTATGGCTTATGTCTTAGTTGCATTGCACCCTGCATAGTTAGTACATTCCAAGTACTAATGCATACTCTATGCCTACATGACATTACCATGTAGGAACCAGAGCTCCTATCGATCCTCCTCCTCCACGTGGCTAGTTCGGGTTCTTGAAGAAAGCTTTTTGGTGAGTCCTCAACTCTGAGAACAATATCTATTTTATTCATGCTATGTTGAGACTTGTTCCTTATGTTGGATACTTATTATATGAAGGTGAGCCCGGGAAGTGTCTTGGCCCCTGCTCCATTCTTAAGTAGAGGTGTTGTTGGATACTATAATTGTATATGCTTATGAGCTCAACTCTCCTATGATTTTATGAATATGAAAGACTTCACTTAGTATCTCTCCACTTTGAATAATTGACTCTTGTTATTATTTTATTTTGCTACTGCAACTAAGGATGTGTACATGATATGCTAAGAGGCTTGTTTTGGTTGTCTCTGAACTTCTCATTCGCCGTGTCATATCTAGGCCCTAGGCTTGGGTCGTGACAAGCTTGGTATCAGAGTACTAGATTGTTAATGGTCCTCGAAAATCTAACACACCATGTCGATTAGAGTTTTATTCATGATTGTGAAGAGCGTTATAACTATGAATAGGAGGCTATGAGGCGTTTTAGACAATGTTTCACTTCTTCATGGTCTATGTCATGATTTAGATGTAAGGATAAGTCTTTCCCCCCTAATAAAATGCTTTTTTGCTCTTCTACATCATGCCGCTACCAAGAGGAAGGCCAAGAAGGGCCCGTACACCCGAGGAGCCACCGACCCCTCCTTTCCTCAAGCTCCTCAAGAAGAAGGGCTGGCCCAAGACGAGTTCCGAAATGCCATCACTATGTTGGCTCATACTATGACCAACCAATTGAACCAAGGGGACCAAACTCCTCATGCTCCTACTCCGGCCTCAAGGGTGAGGGATTTCACAAGGATGAACCCTCTGGAGTTTCATGGGTCCAAGGCGGAGGAGGATCCTCAAGAGTTCATCAATGAGGTGTATAAGGTGCTATCTACCATGGGGTTAACTTCGGAGGAGAAGGATGAATTAATGGCTTACCAACTCAAAGGTGTGACCCAAATTTGGTTTGCTCAATGAAAACTGGAGAGGATAAATGATGATACTATTCCTTGGGAGAAGTTCAAAGCCGACTTTCTCAATCGGTTCTTCCCTATTGAGTTGAGAGAAGGTAAGATAATGGAGTTTATGAATCATAAACAAGGTTCCATGAGTGTGAGGGAATATTCCTTCAAATTTAACAAGCTATCAAATTATGCTCATCATTTGGTTATGGTTGACGACCCTAGATCAAGGATGAACAAGTTTGTGTCGGGGGTGTCCGACTTGGTGAATGAATAGTGACGTACTACCATGCTAGTGAGTGATATGGACTTGTCTCAACTCATGACATATGCCAAACAACTTGAGGGGGAGAAACTTAGGAAGAGAAGAAGTGGGGAGTCCAAGAGGGCTTGGTTCGAGGGTGACTTCCAAGGTGTAAAGGGTGGCCATTTCCAACAAGGCCACAAGTTGTAAGGTCAAGGGTACTCCAATGCTCCAAACAAGAGGTTTGCTAATGATGGGATGTCTAACCCAAGGTTTCAAGGTGGAAATGGTGCGATGAATAATCCTAGATACCAAAAGTGTGGAAAAAACCTTAGTGGTCCATGTTTGAAGAACTCTAATGCTTGCTTCGATTGTGGTGAAGTTGGTCACAAGATTTTTGATTTCCCTCATGCTCAACACAAGGGTAGAGATGGTCATCCTCAAGGCCAAGGTGCTAATATAGCTCATAGGGCAAACGGAGGCCAACAAAGGGGTGCTCCAAGGAAAAATAGGTTCTACGCTCTCCAAGGGAGACAAGGAGGGGATGAGGTGCCTAATGTTGTTACCGGTATATTAAAGGTCTTTGATATGATGTGTATGCTTTGATAGAGTCGGGTGCCACTCTTTCTTTCATTACTTCTTTTATTGCCAGTAAGCTTCATGTGTGTCCCGAATTGTAATGTAAACCTTATGAAGTGTCTACTCCCATTGGTGAGTCCATTATTGCTAAAAATAGTCTATGGGGATTGCCCAGTGTTCATATTGCATAAAGTCTTGCCCTGTGATTTTGTTGAACTTGACATGTTGGATTTTAATATTATTCTTGGGATAGATTAGTTACATGCGTATCATGCTTACATTAATTGTAGGACCCGTAAAGTGAGATTCCAATCCCCTAATGAGCCCGTTCTTATGTGGGAAAGTTGTAATGTGGTGGTTAAGGGTAGATTCATTTCTTGTCTTATAGCCCAAAAATTAATTTCTAAGGGTTGCATTTACGATCTTGTAAGAGTTAGGGATGTGGAGTCTAAAGGAGTTGGTTCCGATGGTTAATGAGTTTCTTGATGTCTTTCCTGATGAGCTTCCCGGTGTTCCTCCCGAAAGGAAGATATACTTTGGTATAGACCTCCTTCCTAATCCGCAACCCATTTCCATTCCCCCTTTCCATATGGCCTCGGCTAAGTTGAAGGAGTTTAAGGATCAATTGAGGGATTTGTTGGAGAAGGGTTTCATAAGGCCTAGAAAGTGACCTTGGGGTGTCCCGGTGTTGTTTGTAAAGAAAAAGGATGGTTCTCTTAGAATGTGCATTAATTACCGACAACTCAATAGAGTCACCATAAAGAACAAGTATCCTCTACCAAGGATAGATGACCTTTTTGATCAACTACAAGGGGCTATTCACTTCTCTAATTCGGTTCGGATTCCACCAAGTGAGGGTGAGGGAGTGTGATATTCCCAAGACGTTTTTTCAGACTAGGTATGGACATTTTGAATTTATGGTAGTATCTTATGGCTTGACTAATGCACCGTCAATATTTACGGATCTTATGAATAGGGTCTTTAAACCTATCTTGATATGTTTGTGGTGGTCTTTGTTGATGATATCTTGATTTATTCCCGTAACGAGGAAGAACATATGAATCACTTGAGGGTGATGTTGCAAATTTTGAGGGATGAGAGGTTGTTTGCTAAATATGAAAAGTATGAATTTTGGGTGAAAGAGGTTGCATTTCTAAGCCATGTGGTGTCGGGTGACGGAATTAAAGTGGACCCAACGAAGACGAAGGTGAAAAGGAATTGGCCTAGGCCCTTGACTCCAATGGATATTAGTAGTTTCTTGGGTTTGACGGGTAATTATCGGAGGTTTGTGAATGGTTTCTCTTCTATTGCTTCCCCTATGACAAATTTGACCCAAAAGAAGGCAAAATTTGTTTAGACTGATGAATGTGAAAAGAGTTTTCAAACTTTGAAAGACAAGCTTATCTCCGCTCCTATTTTGGCTTTACCGGAATGGCTAGAAGGGTTTATGGTTTATTGTGATGCCTCAAGAATTGGTTTGGATGTTTTTTGATTCAAAATGGCAAGGTTATAGAATATGTTTCTAGGCAACTAAAGCTGCATGAGCAAAATTATCCCACCCATGATCTTGAATTAGCGGTCGTGGTGTTTGCTTTGAAAACTTGGCGTCATTACTTGTATGGGGTTCATGTAGATGTGTTTACCAACCACAAGAGTCTCTAATATGTGTTCACACAAAAAGATCTTAACTTAAGACAAAGAAGGTGGTTAGAACTTCGTAAGGATTACAACATGAATGTGCACTATCATTCTGACAAAGCTAATGTTGTGGTCGATGCTCTAAATAGAGTGTTGATGGGTAGTCTAGCTCATATTAGTGTTGGTAACAAGGAGGTGGCTAGGGAACTTCACTGGGTAGCTAGGTCCGGGGTTAGGTTGAATAAAGTTGAGAATGGTAGTGTAGTGGTTGTTGATGGTTCCAAATCTTCTTCAATTGAGGAAGTCAAGTCAAAATAAGATCTTGACCCCGCCTTGCTAGAGTTGAAGGCTTTGGTGAAGTATGGTAAAGTGGAGGTTTTCTCCCAATGGGGAGATGGTGCCCTTAGGTACCAAGGTAGGTTGTGTGTGCCTAATGTTGATGACTTGAGGGAGTTGATTTTGAAGGAGGCCTATAATTCATCCTATTCTATTCACCCCGGTTCCATAAAAATGTATAGAGACTTGAGGGAGGTGTATTGGTGGGGTGGTATGAAGAGAGATATTGTCAAGTTCATAGTCGGGTGTTACAATTGCTAACAAGTGAAAGCTGAAAAGCAAAGGCCGGGTGGCCTAGCCCAAGACATAGAAATTCCTACTTGGAAGTGAGAAGAGATCAATATGGATTTTGTGATTGGTTTGCCTAAGACTAGGAAACATTTTAATTGTATTTGGGTTATTCTTGATAAGATGATAAAGTCTGCTCACTTTTTATCGGTTAAAACAACTTATGGCTCCAAAGATTATGCTAAGTTGTATAATGATTAGTTGGTTAGATTGCATGTGGGGTACCCTTGTTTATCATTTCAGATCGTAGTACTCAGTTCACTTCTCATTTTTGGAGGTTTTCCCAAAGTGGTGTTGGTACCAATGTCAAGCTTAGCACGACTTTTCATCCTCAAACTGATGGCCAAGCCAAAAGGACTATCCAAACTCTTGAAGATATGCTTACAACTTGTGCTTTGGAGTTTAAGGGTAATTGGGATAAATATCTTCCACTTGTTGAGTTTGCTTACAACAATAGTTACCACTCAAGCATTGGCATAACTCCCTTTGAAGATTTATATGGTAGGCGTTGTAGATCCCCGGTTGGGTGGTTTGATGTGGAAGAGATGGCTCTGTTAGGCCCATATTTGGTTATGGAGGCTTTTAAATAAGGTAAGGTTGATAAAGGAGAGGTTGAAGAAGACCCAAAGTAGACAAAAGTCTTATTTTGATGTGACGAGAAGAGACCTTGAGTTTAATGTTGATGATTGAGTTTACCTGAAGGTCTCACCCATGAAGGGTGTGGTCTAGTTTGGCAAGAAAGGGAAATTGAGCCCAACATTTGTGAGAACTTATAGAATTTTGAGGAGAATTGGTAAGGTTGCCTATGAATTAGAGTTGCCTATGGATATGAATATGGTTCATCCGCTCTTCCATGTTGGTCACCCAAGTGCTATAGTGCCCCTAGAAGTAGTGGGTGTTGTGGAAGATAACTTGACCTATGAGGAGGTCCCGGTGGAGATATTGGATAGGCAAGTGAAAAGGTTGAGAGACAAAGATGTAGCATCCATCAAAGTCTTTTATAGGAATTAGTAAGTTGAAAGTGCCACATGGGAAGCTGAAACGAACATGAAAAAGCGATATCCATACCTCTTCTACTTTACTCAAGCCGAAGATAATAAATTAAGTCCCACCTATGATTTCAAGTCTTAAGTTTCAACCCTCATGTCATTTTTCCATGTATTCATGTTCATGGTAACAAGTTTATAGTGACTTTTGACATTCAAGTTGGAACTTTTTGAAAATGATGTTTAAGTGTATTTGTTGCATTCATGTCGGGCTGAAAGCTTCATAATTACTTCTTTTACACATGTTTCTTTGACATTCGGGGATGAATTTTCCTAAGGGGGAGATATGAAACATCCCTCATGTGCTTCCGAATGACCCATAATCGTATTTTCCTAATATCTCAAAAATCGTGCGTGATTTTGAAAATCCGACTTCATATTCTTGATGAGGGGACAAAACTGAGTGGGAAATAGGTAAAATCCAAAATTTAGGAGACCCGTAGCGAAAACTAACTTTCGCTAAGTAACGATTCTAGTGTGCATCTGCGCCCCAGGCGTGACGCGGCTTGGGCACGGAGTAGCACAACTGGTCCTTTGCGTTTGGTCTGCATCTGGGACTAGATGCGAACTAGTGTAATTTTTACCTAATTTTTCGTATTTCATCCAATAACCCAATGCCCATTTAAACATAAAAACGTCCATACTTAGCCATTCTTTTCCAACTCTAGAACTCACAAAATCCTCTCTAAACCTCTCTAAAAACATCATCAAATCCCTCATTCAAATTCAAGGTTTTCAAACACAAATTTTGGGACTTAAGAACCCGTCACAAGCTTATGTCTTCCCCAATTCTATTCCAAGAAATTCAACGTTTAAGTTATGTGGGTCTTCATCCATGTGTCCTTTCACCCATGGAGCCCAACCTTCTCATTTTATGAAAATTGCATGATTTTAAGTTGTATTACTTATGGGTATCTCTTATTAAGAATTATGAACGTAAATTATGTTGGGTTTTAACAAGTATTGATTGATTATGCATGAATATCTATTTTAATCTCATTCCATGAGTTGATTTATATCTATTAAAGTTATGCATGATGTGAACTATGAAAACCATGAATTATTGTGAATTTTTTGAGATGTATTTGAAGATACCCTAAATAGGGGGTTTTACTACAATATTGGTGGGTTGATTTGAATGACTTTGAAATGAATTGATTTTACTCCTTCTCGTTCATACTCTTGAGTTATATGATTTTAAACAAGTGTCATGAACCCATCATGTGTTTGATTAAATTACATGACAAGAATTTCTAAGTTGCTGATGAATTTCGCATGATTTACAAGTCAAGTAAATTCATTGAAACGCCCCAAAAAGTACCCGAAAGTGTGCCTCTGAAATGCCCATATTTGTAATTTTCATATATCTCAAAATTTGTGTGTGATATTAAAAATATGACTTCATATTCTTGATCGGGGGTAAAATTGAGTGGGTTATTGGTATAACTCCGATGTTAGAGCAACCGTAGCAAAATTTTGTTTTTCAAAAATTTAATTTCCAAAAGCAGTGTGCATTGGATCTGCGCTCGCAGAGTAGTGTATTTTGTTGCCAGTTTTACTTATTTCAGCCTAAGGCTTTGGGATTTGGGCCTAAGCCTCCCTATACGTAAAAACACCTATACTTAGTGATTTTTCAACTCCATTTCATTCATGATTCCCCAAAACCTCTCTAACACTAAGACAAATATTTCACCCAAATTTTATTGACTCAAACGCATTCCGAATCTCAAGAAATTCACTCAAGCTTCAAGTTCTCATTCCAATCTTCATCAAGGGAATCTACAAAGTTGAGGTATGTGGGTTCAAGTTCTTATTCCAATCTTCATCAAGGGAATCTCCAAAGTTGAGGTATGTGGGTTTCAACCATTGGGTCCTTTCACCCATGGTGCCCAACTTTCCTTTTTATAGAAATTACATGTTTTCAAGTTGATTTAATTATGGGTATTCTTACTATGAATTTGATTATAAACTATGTTGGGATTTTCATGAAATGTGGACTGTTTAAGCATGTTTTGAGCTATGAATCTATGATCTATTATGAGATTTGATGAAGGGTTTCAATGTATATTGCCCGAGGGTGTTACCAGGTGTTGGTGGGTTGATTTACATTAAGTTTTGTTACATGATTTCACTCTTGAATTGCATGATTTTGAACTAGCATTACACACCCGCCAAGTGTTTGATAAAATGTCCGGTTAAGGATTTTTGAGTTATTGAAGGTCTATTGCATGACTTTTGAGTTGACTGACTTTATGATAATGAAAGAAATGTATGTATATTTTGATTTCATGAAAAGTATCTATAGTGTTGCAAGTGACACACCTTGTTGAGGGGGTGCTATGCCTCGATCACCTTGTCGGGGGGTGCTAGGCAAGTACCACGTTGAAGGGTATATACCATGACCACCTTGTCGGGGGTTTCTAGGCCCGTACTACCACGTTGAGGGGTATATACCTTTACCACCTTGTGGAGGGGTGCTAGACGCATACTACCATGTTGAGGGGTATATACCTTGACCACCTTGTCGGGGGATACTAGACCCGTACTACCGATTGAGGGGTAGATACCTCAATCACCTTCCAAGGGGGTGCTAGGTCTTGGATTCCAAGTATTTAATGCTTGGTCTATGATTATGGTCTCTTCCTACACGTGTACTATGTTCTATATATGTATGTTTTACTTTGAGCATTGATCATATATGCCATATTGTTATAGTACTTGCTATTGCCTATGTATGTGCATTTTGACTATGTTGCGTATTTCTTGTGGCATTGCATCCTATATAGTTAGTACATTCAAATGTACTAACGCATACTCTATGCCTAAATGATGTAACCATGCAGGAACCGGAGCTCCACTTGATCCTCCTCCTCCTTCACGTGGCTAGTGCTACCTCTTGAGCACGCTTGGTGAGTCCTCAACTCCGAGGACAATAGCTATTAATCCTGTTATGTAAAGACTCGTTGCTTTGTTTTGATGCTTATGACTATGAGGGTGAGCCCGAAAAGTTATCTTGGCCCTCGCTCAATCTATGTTAGAGGTGTTGTTGGATAAGCTCTGTATTTATGCTTTGAGCTTTGTCTCTTTTGATGATTTATTCTATGAAAGACTTCCGTTAGTACCTTTATCCCTATTTATATTCTCTTATTGTTGTTTAGTTGTTTCCGTGACCAAGGATATGTAAATGATATGCTAAGAGGCTTCTTTGGGGTCCCTTTGGGTTCCCATTCGTTGTGTCACATCTACGCCCTAGTCTTGGGTTGTGAAAAACTTGGTACTAGAGCACTAGGTTGTTAATGATCCTCAACATCCAACATACCGCACCGATTGGAGTCTTATTCATAGTTGTGAAGTGCACCACAACTATGAGTAAGAGGCTATGAGGTGTTTTAGGAAATGTTAACCTTCTTCTTGATCCATGTCGTGCTATAGAAGTTAAGGTAAGGCTTTCCCATGGCGAATCTTCTTTGCTATGCTAGATCATACCTATTCTAAGAGGAAGAAGAACTCATACACCAAAGAACATCCGGTGGGTCAAACCTCAGCGATGCCGCTGAGTTCATAGAGGGGATGTATGTAACAACCAATCTTGAGATGAGATGTCCCACATCGGCGAAACACAGGAGAGATACTGGGTATATAAGTAAAAGACTGGTCTATATACTGTGACGCGCCTTTTGGGGTGAGCCCAAGAGCAGATAATACTTCACAATGTTGGGCAAGGTCGTTATAATTATTATCTACTATCATGTCCAAGTTATGCTCACCATTCACCATTAAAGGTCAAGCATGTTCATGAGCTACTCAAGTCATGTTCTAACAAGCAATTCATATTATGATTAAAGTATGATTATTTCAAATATTCTGTGGGATTAGACTTATCATTGATGGATACGATATCCACGTGGACTATCTTCAAGGGTCCATACTCCTTTCTTCAAACTATGTGCTAACATAGAATTATACTTTACCCTTACTATTCTAGTGGATCCATCTTATGCACTTTATCATGAAATCCTTTTCGAAATGGGTCATGTTCTCGTAAGGAGGGTTACTTCATACGAAATGGATCATGTTCCCGTAAGGTGAAGTATAGTTTACCTTGGAAAGTAGACCACCTCTTTACCGATGAGGGGTAATCATCGGGATTCGAAGTTGTAGCTTGCTTTGTCATACTCATGTCGATTAAGGTCTTTTCCCACATATGTATGGTATATTATGTAATTTGAATAATTTACAAGCATGTTTTATTATGAGCATTGATCATGCATGTCATATTGAGGTTATATATCCATTACTTATGATTATGCATTGTGAATATATTGGGTTATGTCTTGTTGTATTGCACCCCTCATACTTAGTACATTCAAACATACTAACGCATGCTCTATGCCTACATAGTATTACCATGAGAGGACTAGAGCTCCTTTTGATCATCCTCAATGTGGCTATTTCGGTACTTCGGAGAAAAGCATTGGTGAGTCCTTAGGTCTGAGGACAATAGCTATATTACTTTTTTTATGTTGAAACTTCTCTTTTATGTTGAACAGTTGTTATTATAAGGGGAGAGCCCGGAAAGTGTCTTGGCCCCCGCTCCATTCCAAGTTAGAGGTGTTGTTGGATACTATGATGTATTTATGCTATGATCTTGACTCTTTTATTGCTTTTATGAATATCAAGACTTCCCTTAGTCCTGATTTCCTTTTTATTATATCTTGTAATGCTTATTTTGCTTCAGAGACCAACGATGTGTGATTGATATGCTAAGAGGCTTGTTTGGGGTCCCTTCGGGTTCCCCATTCACTGTGTCATGTCTAGGCCCTAGGCTTGGGTTGTGACAAACTTGGTATCAGAGCACTAGATTTTTAATGGTCCTCGAAAATCCAACACACTGAGTCAATTAGAGTCTTATTCATTGTTGTGAAGCGTGCCACAACTATGAATGGGAGGCTATGAGGCATCTTAGGAGATGTTTCACTTCTTCATGATCTATGTCATGCCGCAGAGCTAAGTCCCTTAAGGTTTATTACTGATTACTAACCATTACATTTTAGAATATGTCTCAAGCTATTCAGAATGGTGGATAGGACGATAGCCATCTCTCACTTGGGGGTCAACTTCCCAATAGTGACATATCAAATATGGAGGTTCGTAATGCTCTATGGCTATTGACCAAGGTTGTAACCGCTCAACTCAATCAACAAGTAGGTGCCCTCGAGGCATCGAGGGACAAGAGGAGGGAGAAAAGGCTACGAGGGCCCGAGTTGATGGTGCCTCATCTTCTACTAGTCTACCAGTTCCCAAGTATAAGAAGAAAAGGATCCCTTTTGCCACTTGTCAAGGGTGCGGCAAGAAGCATCAAGCAAGGTGTTTGGTGGGTATCGAAAGTTGTTTCAAGTGTGGCGATGTTGGGTATAAGATGAGAGATTGCCTAGTGAACGTAAGGGAAGTAAGAAGAAGGGATCAAGTTGAAAGTAGGCTTCCATATGCTAAGCCCGGTAGTAAGAGGGGGGCAACTTATCCTAGATGCCCAAAATATGGGAGAAATCATAGTGGTGCATGTTTGAGGAACACGGGTGCATGCTTTGGATGTGTAAAGATGGACCACAAGTTTGTTGATTATCTATATCTCAAAGGAAGGGCAAAGGTTTTGGTGTTCAAGCTTCTCCTACATGCAACAACTGTGGAAGGTACCATTTAGGAGATTGTTTGGCCGGTTCGAATGCATGTTTCAAGGGTGGCGCAAAGGATCACAAGTCGAGACATTGTCCATGGGCTACAAGAAATTTTGAAGATGATCGTCGACGATTTCAACCATACTCCTCTAGGGGCCACTAGACTCGGCTTGGCACTTCACCGGTATGTTAATGATTTTTTATTTTGATGTGTATGCATTGACAGATCCGGGTGCCACTCTTTTTTTCATTACTCCTTTTGTTGCCAAAAAGCTTCATATGAGTCCCGAATTATTGTGTGCACCTTATGAAGTGTCTACCCCCGTTAGTAAGTCCATTGTTGCTAAAAGAGTCTATCGAAATTATCCCATGTTCATATTGCATAAAGTCTTGCCTTGTGATTTTGTTGAATTAGATATGGTGCATTTTGATATCATTCTTGGGATGGATTGGTTACATGCATATTATGCCTCCATTGATTGTAGAACCCGTAAGGTTAAATTCCAATTCCCTGATGAGCCCATTCTTGAGTGGAAAGGTTGTGATGTGGTGGTCAAGGTAGATTCATTTCTTGTCTGAAAGCCCAAAAATTGATTTTTAAGGTTGCATTTATCATCTTGTGAGGTTAGGGAGTGTTGAGTCCAAAGTCCTTTCTATTGAGTCGATTTCAGTGGTCAATTAGTTTCTTGATGTCTTTCTCGATGAGCTTCCCGGTGTTCTTCTCGAAAGGAAAATAAGACTTTGGTATAGACCTCCTCCCTGATACATAACCCATTTCCATCCCCCTTACCATATGCCCCCGGCATAATTGAAGGAGTTGAAGGATCAATTGAGGGATTTGTTGGAGAAGGGTTTTATAAGGCCTAGTAAGTCACCTTGGGGTGCACCGGTGTTGATTGTGAAGAAAAAAGATGGATCCCTTAGAATGTGCATTGATTACTGACAACTTATATAGGGTTATCATAATGAACAAGTACCCTCTACCAAGGATTGATTACCTTTTTGATCAACTACAAGGGGCTAGTCACTTTTCTAAGATTGACCTTCGGTCCAGATACCACCAAGTAAAGGTGAGGGAGTGTGACATTCCCAAGATAGCTTTTCAGACTAGGTATGAGCACTATGAATTTGTGGTAGTCTTTTGGGTTGACTAATGCTCCGGCTATATTTATGGATTTCATGAATAGGGTCTTTAAAACCTACCATGATATGTTTGTGGTGATCTTTATTGATAATATATTGATTTATTCCCAGAGTGAAGAAGAGCATGTGAATCACTTGAGGGTGGTGTAGCGAATCTTGAGGGATGACAGGTTGTTTGCTAAATATGGAAAATGTGAATTTTGGTTGAAAGAGGTTGCGTTTCCAGGACATATGGTGTCGGGTGATGGCGTTAAGGTGGTTCCTAAGAAAGCGGAGGTCATAAGGAATTAGCCTAGACCCTTGACTCTGTCGGGTATCAGTAGTTTCTTGGGTTTGGCGGATTATCAAAGGTTTGTGAATAGCTTTTATTCTATTGCTTCTCCTACGACCAAGTTGACTAAAAAGAAGCCAAAATTCGTATTAACCGATGAATGTGAAAAGAGTTTCCAAACTTTTGAAGATAAACTTGTCTCCACTCCCATCTTGGCTCTACCGGAAGGGTTTGTGGTTTATTGTGATTTCTCAAGAATTGGTTCGGGGTGTGTTTTGATGCAAAATGATGAGGTGATAGCATCTGCCTCTAGGCAACTTAAGGTGCATGAGTGGAATCATCCCGCCCATGATCTTGAATTGGCGGCCATGGTGTTTGCTTTGAAAATTTAGCGTTACTACTTGTATGGGGTTCATGTTGATATGTTTACCAACCATAAGAGTCTCCAATATTTGTTCACCCAAAAAGATCTTAACTTGAGACAAAGAAGGTGGTTAGAGCTCTTTAAAGATTATGACATGAGTGTACATTATCATCCCGTAAAGCTAATGTTGTGGCCGATACTCTAAGTAGAGTGGTCCATGGGTAGTCTATCTCATATTGATGATGGTAGCAAATGGGTGGCTAGAGAAGTTCATCGGTGTGCTAGGTTGGGGGTTAGGTTGGATGAAGTTGAAAATGGTGGTGTAGTAGTTGGTGATAGTTCTAAATCTTCTTTGATTGAGGAAGTAAATTCAAAACAAGATCTTGACCCCTCCTTGCTAGAGTTGAAGGCCTTAGTGAGAGATGGTAAAGTGGAGGTTTTCTCCCAAGGGGGAGATAGTACCTTTAGGTGCCACGGTAGATTGCGTGTGCCAAATGTTGATGACTTGAAAGAGTTGATTTTGAAGGAGGCCCATAATTCATCCTATTCGATTCACCTTCATTCCACAATGATGTATGGAGACTTGAGGAGGTGTATTGGTGGGGTGGTATGAAGAGGGATATTGCCAAGTTCGTATTCAGATGTCATAATTATCAACAAGTGAAAGCCGAAAAACAAAGGTTGGGTGGCCTAGCCCAAGACATAGAGCTTCCTACTTGGAAGTGGGAAGAGATCAACTTGGATTTTATGGTTGGGTTGCCTAAGGCTAGGAGACACTTTGACTGTATTTGGGTTGTTGTGGATAGAATGACAAAGTTGGCTTATTTTCTACCGGTCAAAACCACTTATGGTGCCGAAGATCATGCCA
The DNA here is from genome assembly GCA_026153255.1 of Solanum medicagineum. Lineage (NCBI taxonomy): Eukaryota > Viridiplantae > Streptophyta > Magnoliopsida > Solanales > Solanaceae > Solanum > Solanum medicagineum. The sequence goes on along the minus strand of JAPFFP010064503.1, from coordinate 11,424 downwards.
AGTTGTATATTCATGAGTTGGTTAGATTGCATAGGGTGCCCTTGTCTGTCATTTTGGATCGTGGTGCTCAATTCACTTCTCACTTTTGGAGGTCCTTCCAAAAAGGTCTTGGTACCTAGGTCAAGCTTAGCACAATTTTTCATCTTCAAACGGATGGTCAAGCTGAAAGGACTATCCAAACTCTTGAGGATATGCTTAAAGCTTGTGTTTTGGAGTTTAAGGGTAGTTGGGATGAATATCTTCCACTTATCGAGTTTACTTACAATAATAGCTACCACTCAAGCATTGGTATGACTCCTTTTGAAGCTTTATATAATAGGCGTTGTAGATCCCCGGTTGGGTAGTTTGATGTGGGGGAGATGGCTTTGCTAGGTACGAATTTGGTCATAAAGCCTTGGAGAAGGTGAGGTTGATAAGGGAGAGATTGAAAATAGTCCAAAGTAGACAAAATTCCTACTCCGATGTGAGGAGAAGAGAACTTGAGTTTAAGGTTGGTGATTGGGTTTACTTGAAAGTCTCACCCATGAAAGGTGTGGTCCGAATCGGTAAGAAAGGAAAATTGAGCCCAAGGTTTGTAGGACCTTATAGAGTTTTCAGGAAGGTTGGTAAGGTTGCATATGAGTTGGAGTTTTCTATGGAGATAAATATGGTTCATCTAGTCTTCCATGTGTCCATGTTGAGAAAGTGTGTGGGTGACCCAAGTACTATAGTTCCCTTAGAAGTTATGGGTATTGTAGAGGACAATTTGACCTATGTGGAGGTCCTGGTGGAGATTTTGAATAGACAAGTGAAGAGATTGAGAAACAAAGATGTAGCTTCCGTCAACTTCCTTTGGAGGAACCAACAAGTTGAAAGTGCCACATGGGAGGCCAAGGCGGACATGAAAAAGTGATACCCATATCTCTTCCATGCTACTCAAGCCGAAGGTAATAATTTTAGTCCCTTATGTGATTTTGAGTCTTAGGTTTCAGCCTCATGTCATTTTGCATGCATTCATGTTTTATGGTAACAAATTTGTGGTGATTTTTGACATTTATGTTGAGATTTATAAGAATGATATCTAAATGCATTTGTTGCATTCATGTCGGGCTGAAATCTTCATAATTACTTCTCTTACGCATGTTTTTTTGACATTCGGGGACGAATGTTCCTAAGGGGGAGATATTGAAGCGCCCCACATGTGCTTCTTAATGCTCCATAATCATAATTTCCCTATATCTCAAAATCCGTGCGTGATTTCAAAAATCCAACTTCATATTCTCGATTAGGGGGTAAAACTGAGTGGGAATTGAGTATACCCTAGATTTTAAAAGACCTATAGCAAAAAATAATTTTCGCTAATTTTTGCAATCCAGTGTCTGTCCGCGCCCTAGCCGCAATGCGCCAGGGGCGCAGACTAGTGTGAATATTGCTCAGCGTTTGGTCCGCGTCGCGCCAAGGGCGTAGACCAGTGTATTATGGGTCAAAGCTCCATGCCTACTAAATCTCCCAAACTTAGCCATTTTTCAACTTTATAACTCACAAAACCCTCTCTCAAACCTCACTAAGACTCTATCAATTCTCTCAGTCAAATCTAAGGATTTCAATTCAATTTTGGGACTCAAGGACTCATTTCAAGCTCTAAGTCTACTCAAGTTCACCTCAAAGAATTCAAGGTTTAAGGTATGTGGATCTTCATCCATGGGGTCCTTTCACCCATGGAGCCCAACATTCCTTTTTCATCAAAATTGCATGTTTTCAAGTTATATTACCTATGGGTATCTTTTATTATGAATTATGAATATAAATCATGATGGGGTTTTATGAAGTGTTGATTGATTATGCATAAATGTCTATTTCAAGCTTGTTCCAGGAATTGATTTTGTCTATTGAGACTATGCATGATTTGAGCTATTAAACTATGAGCTATTATGAGCTTTTGTGACTAATTTCAAGGTATCCTACATGTGAATTGTACTACATATTAGTGGGTTGATTTACATTGAGTTTATTCATCTTATTTCACTCTTGAGTTGCATGATTTTGAACAAGTATCATGAACCCACTATGTACTTGATAAAATAACATAACAAGAATTCTCAAGCTATTGATGATCTATTATATGATTTACAAGTCAAGTGACTATCAGATGATTTAAGGGCTTTCAAGCATATATTGAATTCATGAAAAGTATCTATAATTTTACAAGTATCAAGTTACGCCCTATTTTCAAGATTTTTAACTCTTGTGAGCCATTTCGTTTTAAAGCAAGGGGTTCATGTATTATTATTATCTACTCTCATGTTCAAGTTAGGCTCACCATTAGAGGTCAAGCATGTTTATTAGCTACTCAAGTCATGTTCTTACAAGCTATTAATGTTATGATTAAAGTATGATTATTTGAAGAATTCTGTGGGATTAGGCTTAGCACTGATGGATGAGATGTCGGCGTACACTATCTTCAAGGGTCCATACTCTTTTCTTCAAACTATGTGCCAACATAGGATTATACTTTATCCTTGCTATTCTAGTAGATCCATCTAGTGCACTTTATCATGAAATCCTTTCCAAAATGGGTCATGTTCCCATAAGGAGAGTTACTTCATATGAAAATGGGTCATGTTCCCGTAAGGTGAAGTATGGTTTACCTTGGCAAGTAGACCACCACTTTACCGATGAGGGGTAATCATCGGGATTCCAGGTTGTAGCTCGCTTGGTCTTACTCATGTCGTTTAAGGTCTTTTCCCATATATGTATGGTATATTATGTAAGTTGAATTATTTACAAGCATGTTCATTCACTAGCATTGATCATTCTCGTCATATTGAGGTTGTATATCCATTACTTATGATTATGCATTTTGAATATATTGGCTTATATCTTGTTGCATTGCCCCCCGCATACTTAGTACATACAAATGTACTAATTCATACTCTATGCTTACATGATATCACCGTGTAGGGACCGAATTTCCTTTGATCATCCTCCACGTGACTAGTTCGGTATTTCAGAGAAAAACATTGGTGAGTCCTCAAGTCCGAGGACAATAACTATATTACTCTTTCTATGTTGAAACTTCTCTTTTATGTTGAACACTTTTTATTATAAGGGTGAGCCCGGAGAGTGTCTTGGCCCTCGCTCTATTCCAAGTTAGAAGTGTTGTTGGATACTATGATGTACTTATACTATGAGCTTGACTCGTTTATTGCTTTTATGAATATAAAGACTTCCCTTAGTCCCGCTTCCCGTTTTATTATATCTTGTAATGCTTATTTTGCTTCCTCTACTAAGGATGTGTGATTGATATGCTTAGAGGCTTGTTTGGGGCCCCTTCGGGTTCCCCATTCATCATGTCACGTCTAGGCCCTAGGCTTGGGTCGTGACACTTACCTAAAAATGACCCAAGAAAACATTCGAGAAGGACAAAACAATAATTAGGTTAAATATACCAGAAATGACCTTCAAGGTCATTATAGTGGTCAACAACTTTTTTGGGGGCTAAAAAATACTCTATTTTGGGTTTCTTCCTTCTATTTTTCACTTTTATCATTGTTACTCAATTGGAGTTCAAGAAAGATGATTTGAAGCATTTATTTGAGGAAATACATCGGGGTAAGTCTCCTTATCATTTCTAAAGCATTTTCTAACATTTTTATCTTCCAAAAATATTTCAAAGTCAAGATTTCAAAGTGGGTTTTGGAGTTTTTTTCCCCAAATTTTAAAATTAGTAATTTTATGATTTCGAGGCCATTTCTAGCTCAATTTTGATGGGGTTTTCAACCATGGGTTCTTTGTGACTTGTAGAAACTGATTTTGTAGTAAATTTTCATATTTTGTCTTTTTGAGATTTAAGCAATTTTTTGAACATTTTGCCTCCTATTTTGAGCCCTTGCAATAATGGTGTTATTGGACTCATTGTGATATGTACTTTACCTACTTGATAGTGGAAAATCAATTTGAAGTTGCAGTTTGAGTGGAATTCTCCAATTAAAGTTGTTTGGATATAGTTTTGGCTATTGAGATAGGTTTGATTAATCCTTCTTGGTACTGGGGTTGGATAATTGAATATTCTTATATTATAATATATGGGATGAGATCAAGTGTTGGTACACCCTATCGTTTTGCCTGTGGGACTTTATTTATCATATCACGAACATGAGACATTTGAAATTCATTGTATTGTGTACTTGTAATAATATATAATGTTTGTGAAATATAATACTTGGGATGACTTATGAACCTATCATGCCTTTAAAATGAAATTTATGGGATGAGTCGTGCTTTTATCATGCTTTGGAAGTTAAATGATTGGCAACTAAGATACTTGTGAAGCGAATCGAGAAATATGATATATTGTGAAATAAGATGCAATGAGGCATGAAGTGAACTGAGAAAAGTTATATCTTGTGAAAGCAAATGCACTGAGGCATGAAATGATTTCAGAGGCAATATATTTGTGAAAGATTGTGGTATGTGATATACTTGCGAACTAAAGGACTTTTCACGGAACTATTGTTGTTTTAAAAGTAACCTATTTCCAGCTGCTCGAAGAGGGTGTGATTGTAAACTTTCAACTTGAGTAGTATATTATTTGAGACTTCTATTGTGTTAATTGTTCTCTCCTATTCATGTATTGACAAATATTTATTGCATATTATAACACCTGAGAATTTAAGAGTTGTGGATCCACCTGTTTGTAAAGAAATATGACACCCTTCAAAATCCGCGGCCATGAGGAGGTGTTAAGAAGATATGAGATATTGTCATTATGATTGAGGTTTATGGCCTAAAAGGACCCCATGGGTCCTCTTAATATATGAAGCCTTAGCTCGTTGAGGGTATATATGACAGGTTGTGTGACAGGCTTGACTCCATCTTGGATTGCATGTATCCTATCATCATTATTATTGTTGCACTATTAAATTTGAGTGAAATATTGTATCGTCATTTGTGCTTACTTGTTTTTGTATCATATAATGTATATGTGTACATATATTGGCGACAGTTTGTCGGACTGATTTTTTCGATGTAGGTGAAAGCCATTCTAATTTATTTTATAGTTTATTCAATTCTTAATGTCCAGTCAATTAAACCTACTAGGTACATATTATTTGTACTCACCTCTACTTTTGCGTCCCCTTTGGATGCAGATTTTAGATGAGATTACCTTTCGGTAGCTGTTGATTCTAGCGGAGATCTTATACCAGTGTTGGTGGTGAGACCTAGTAATTCTGGTCTATTATTAGATTTTATCACTACTTTGTAGTCTTTACTTTATTTAAGGGATTGTGTGATTTGTACTATTTCAGTCATTGTATTAGATGCTCTTTACACTCGTGACACTAGGTTTTAGGATTGTAATTTATTATGTTTCATTTGTTGTTGTGTGACTTGGCTTCTCTGTTGGGAGTCTCGTGTGGATTTACATTTTGGCTTACACATCACGATAGGAAATTTGGGATATGTGCCATCCTGACCTCAAATTCTGGGTCCTAACAAGTATCAAAGCTCTAAGTTCGCCGATCTCGTGAGTTAAAGAGAAACGTGTCTAGTAGAGTCTCACGATTGGCACATAGACATCTATATCTATCTTCGGATGGCTACAAGATACCTATTAACAGAAAACACTTCTTTCATTGATTCCTTTCATGTGATTTCATCATACTAAGTGTTGTAAACTTCTAATCTATTCATTTTGTGTAAAAGGTAATTGTTGAGTCCAGGAGGGCAGCTCTAGCTTAAGAATGATTCAGCGAGGCCCCACTTGAGCTTGAATATAAGTATAAAGATGAGATTGACCAAAGAAGCTCTGGGAGGTTTGTTAGATTAGCATTTGTCAAACTTGATGGTATAGTGGAGGATGGAGCACATGGCTTTTGATTGGGTACCAGGATTGATTATTTGACTTGATATTTTCGAGACTCAGAGGGTGTCCTATATTTCAAATCAAATTGTGGGTATGTTCAAGAAGTGGTGGAGGTCAGTTCATGTTTGTGTACCAGTCAGTACCCCTATGGTGAGATGGGGTCAGTGCACTAAGATATTCCTTGAGAGGTTAGTAGCTCATAGTTTTCTTGATTAGTTATGGGATGAGGTTGGTATGTTAAGGCGTAGTTTGATGCCAGTTTCTGAGTATGAGGTTCATTTTCATGAATTGTCGTGTATGTTATGCTGAGTGATCCAATTGCATGCGAAGGGTTGTGCAGTTGGTAAGAGGATTTATTGGGTACCTTCAGGATGTCACAACCTTGCTTATGGATTAGATGGTTCATTTTAGAGTGGTGCTGATTATGCTAGGATGATTAAGGGTAAATACTAGTTAGGGTGGTGCCAAGGGCTTTCGATGTCAGGTTCGATTAGTAGTCATCTGCATAGAGGTAGAGACTATCCAGATTTAGGCACCTAGGGTTATCGGGGCAGACCAGAATATACAACTATTCAAAGGCAAAATGTATTGGTGGATTTGGATTTGACCAGACCGACCATGGAAGTTTTCAAGTTTAGGAAAATTATGTTGGCACTTTGGACTATCTCTATAGGGTTCTGGTTCCCGAGGCTTCTTAGCATAGATCGGGGATGGTATAGTGACACTTGAGATAAGAATCTCTACCATGACTCCATAAAGTAGGTATATACCAGGAAGGGTTATGATATGATTACTATGGCGATATATGAGTTTGCTTGGTTAGGGTTATGGGTTGTGTAGTTGTTGTTATCAATTTGTTTGCGAAAGGATGCACATTGTTCTGTTAAAGGTAAGGCTAATTTGGTAAACTTGTAGTTATTTAATGGAGAAAAAGTTGTTGACTATTTGGATATGAATCTTCTTGGTGGATATGATAAGTTCTAGTGGTGGATTCAGTAGGCCTCCTAACGTGGTATTGGTAATATATGAGAACAGAGACATCAATTTCTAAGTGCAAATACTAACTACTAAAGGGTCATTAGTTGTTTTGCCTACCAAGGTATTAAGGTTCAATGCTACAGTCACATTGGAGAACTTCAGTAGTTGTTACTACAGGCGCTTCAAATAAGCAATTGTTATAAGTTTTTGTTATAAGAGAAATCGTAGCGGTGGATCTTGGTATAGTATCCTTGTGCGTGAGTGTGAATCTTCTTTCAATGTTCTGTTCAGGGACTAATGATTTTGTTATAAGTTAGAATGAATGGATTGCTATCAAAGTAATAAGCTTAAGGACAAAAAAGGTTTCTCAAGATTACTTATGTGACGGAAATTAAGAATCTGTGCATGTAAGAACTTGGTGAATTCTTTTAATTTGGTTGGTATATCTTGGGTTGTAAGTATCATATCAGTTATAAGATAAGTTTTATAGGGTGATGGGGTCTTGTTTATATTATTCAAATTATAGTAGTCGGATCATGGGTATGCTATATAGACTAAAAATTATTGATCAAGATTTAAGAAGAAAATGTACAAGTGTTTGACACAAGTAAGAGAATACATTCTATTGTGGTTTTGAGTTTAGTAATCGATACGACTTGAATCTATAATGAAATGTATGGTGAGATCAATAAAAAATTGGTTCATAATGAAACTAGTGTATGAAAATTCCAAGAATCTTCAAGGTATGGGTTTATGTTGGTTGAAAGATAGATTGGTTTACAGTGTGCCGACTAGGATTCAGGTCATGAGTATTCATGGTAATAAGATTTATCAAGGTATGGATTGATCAGATAATGAGGATGGTTCACCTTATGGATTATTGAGCATTTGGAAGAGACTTATGCTTGAGAATCGATAAGAGGTATATTATTGATGATGGTGAAGAAGCTTAGTGTTCATTTGAAAAATGAGTTTACATGCCAATTAATCTGCCACCAAATTTTGGACTAGGAAGGACAACGATCGTTAGGTACAGAAAAAGGACAAGAAAGATGGGCATCATATGGTTTAGACATTAGGGTTTGATTATGAGTATGGATTCTCACCTTTAGATGTGGCAGTGCAAGGTGCACAAATTTAGCACGAATTTGTGAGTGGTTATCAACTAAATCTTCTGTACATTTGATTTTGAGTTGGGTGACAAGAAGTGACATATAAGAGATTTTGCATTTTAAGTTGCCCTAGACTATTCAATCCGGATACGAGACTTGTGGGAGCACCACCAAAGGAAATTATGAATTTACATGGATATTGAACATTTTGAAGCGAGTTGATACTATTTTATTGATTAAAAGTCACGCAGGCTATTATGATAAACTACATGAATGCTTGGCAATGAATATAGATTATACATTTATAGTACGTGAAACTCTTGGAGTGATCAACAGTTACCTCGAGTTGGCGTGACAGCATGAGTGTCTGAATAGAAGTTGAAGCATAGCATATGAATGGTTTGCATGTGTTTGAGATTTGTACCTAATCTAATATTTGTAGCTCGTGTAAAAAAAACTATCAGATTTGGAGTTAGGATTATTGACCTTAGATATGGCTAGTTTCTAAATTGGGATGTACGAGATTGGTTTGAGATAGATATTAGTATTTTGTTGGAGAAAGAGAGGGCCTAAGTTAGAATTTCAGATAATAATGATTGGGTTTTAGAGGAACTTTCATACTAACAAAGATTTTAGCGGCATGAGTAGAATTGGCAGGGCCAAGATACTTTGTTAGTATTGGCCTTTTAGTATCATTGACAAAGTTATGATGAATCTTATTGAGAGTGTGCATGATCGATTTATCATGGAAAAATTACAGATTTTTGATAGTTATGGGAGTTATCTTGATGATAAGTACTTGCTCCAGCCTTATGTGATTGATTTTTAGGACCTTTGAGCTTAATTCTACCATTTTCAGGTATTGGTTACAATCATAGTTGTTGAACTAGCATTCGGACGATGTTATCCAGAGATTTGGTATGCTTGGGTGTATCACTCACTAAGTGGTAGCTTTACTGTCTCTTCTTCAATTAGATCTTTAATGAGTTATAATATTGGCTAAGGATGGATAAAATATTATATAATAGTGACGTAAACTTCCCTAGGCACTTTGCACATCTCCTTTTGTTAACTTCATCACTCATTTTTTTCACTTTTTTGTTTCAACCCTCTGTTTTATTATTTTCAAAAGTAATTTTCATCATATCAAGAATATGTCAATCATCATTTTTTTTCTTTTTTTTTTATTTTCATATCCCATTGTTTTCACTTTCCTTTATAGTAGCCACACCAACTTCGGCATTTTGCTTGAGTTGAGGTGCACAAAATTCAATGATGAATCACCACCACTTATGGTAGTCATACTCAAATTTAGTGTTTGTCTATATTGAGGTGCCCGATGTCCAAGGAGAGACCAAGGCCAAAGTGAGGATACTGAAACAGTGGACAAGGTGAATTTGGGTAATACGATGAAAAGGTCTGTTTAAGGCTCAAGAGGGTTACTAGTGATATAATATCTGGAAAAAGTTAAAATTCACCAAACAATCAAAGAAAACCTATTGTCATCTTCTAAATAAAGCAATACTTTTTATTTCGCTTCAATAACATGCAAGGCAAATTCCAAACTAATATGCAAAATATGAAATATCTGCAAATAACCTCAGCACATATGGCACAAGTCTCAATCAAGAAGATCAATTTTACTTCTAAGATAGACAGAGTCATAACAAACTTATAATAAAAACAAATTATATATAGAGTCACATCATGAGCCTAGGCAATAAAAAGTCTATTTTTATTTTATGTTCAAGAACTCACAGAAAAATACTAAGCAAACTCGTGCCTGAATTATTTGTATCAACCAAGCGAAAAGATTTTTTCTTTTCTCACAACGATAAAATAAAACTTACTCCAAAAATATTTTTCGGTTCAATGGGCTCCCCCTCGAAAAAGAACCCATAAAGAATCAAGGGATGAGCGAAGTATTCTCTAATATAAAACTAAAAGTCTAAGAACTATAAATAATTATTTTACTTTTTTTAAAAAAATCGTTTTGTATTTTTAGAATTTTTTATTTTTTAATTAAAAATAAATAAGTAAATAAAATCCTATAGCATACATCGCTCATAAAAATATTGGAAGATATTCAATCCCACACTTAAAATCATGCTTTGTCCCCAAAGCAATTTATAGAAAAGAGATGAAGCAAAAGGGTAAGAAATACTCCCTGGGACCCTTTAGGATCTAGCTAGCAACATGTTTCTTCAATATTCATCAAGGATCACGCGCACCCCATACTTAAGCACAAATTGTGTACCTTAGCTTCAAATTAGGTACTCAGACTTCTCCTAAATTTGAGAAATTAAACAAACACATAAAAAAATAAAAAAAAAAAAGAAAACAAGAAGTTACACTACTAGTTAAATTTTTCCCTGCTTTTCCTTCCACTTTGAACTTATGAATTGTACCCCTAATTTCTTTTTCAATTTTTTATTATGCTCGAAGGGTGGTGATATAAAAATAAAGAAACCAAACAATAGAGATCGCATGTTATACTTTTTGTCCTTTAAATGAGGAATGTAATTGTTTGACTTTGCCCCAACAAATTTAAGAATATAGACATATTTTTTCATCTCCTTATATTCTCCCATATGTTCAGGTGATTCGATTAATATATCATCATCTAAATATAATGTAGAAAAATGATTGGAATGAGGTTCAATACATCCTAATTCATGAATTGTATTATTATTTACGTCCTCATATCTACACACACTAGAGTTTTTAAAACTAATATTATCTTCTTTCTCATATAACACTTGTGTACTTTCTCAATAGTGACAACATCAATAAGAGTATGATCAAGTAGTTGGCCCTCTGGTTTTAGTTTTTCAAGTTGGTTTATAAGCATTTTTTCTTCCTTATGCAATTCATAACTAACTTGTTGGGTGTCAAATGTATCAACTTTTATACTCAACTCAATACTTAAAATGTGAATATTCAACCCAAACTGATGAACTTGTACAATGAACATATATTTATCGACTTCGAGATCTTCTGATGTTTCTAACAAGTACATGTTGCCATCCTAAAATTTATCTACAACTCGTATCATTCCAATAGTCTAAGTATTCAATATTTTTTCAATAGACAATATCATATTAATAGTAGTGAAAAAATAAGAAAAATCGAATAATAACAACTAAAAAAATAAGGTTATGGCTATAAGTAAAAATAAATACTAAAGACAATATGTAAACCATATTCTCTGGCAACGGCGTCATTTTTTGATACACCCAAATTACATCTCCCAGAAAAAGTATAAAGCGATCGTTGTCAAATGTAGAACCTAACCAAGGTTAGTGTTGATCTTACGAGGAATGTGGTTCAGACTTAGTTTAATTGACATGAATTCGAGCTATTAATAAACTTATTTTCCAAGAAGGAGGGATTTGTAATTAAATAAAAATAATAAGTAAAAAGCCTATTCTATAATCAATTTGCATGCAATTGTTGGAAAATCAATGAAAGTATGTAAGGACCCAGATT
>JAPFFP010064479.1:0-25932 GCA_026153255.1 Solanum medicagineum | reverse complement strand
AGGCGGCGAGACCGCATTACTTTATGTGTGATGTGATTATTAGGCGGCAGGACCGCAGCGGAGGCCTTGTCGGCCCGTATTTAGATGTGTGTATAACGAGATATGTATTTGCCTTGTTGTCTGGGAAGCTGCTGGATTTTTCTCGTAGGTGCGGTTAATTAAAAAAATAGAGGAAACTCTGCCGAAATTCTGGTAGGTTTCCAAGTCGGCTAAATTGAGAATGTCAAAGTAGTATGTGTCAGGGTGCCCCTATCAGGCACTGGTCACGACCCTAGGTTGGGCTGTGACAGAGGCCAGTCATTTCTCTATCTACATTCCTCGACAGATTTTGGCTCAAGATCCTCATTTTGTTGCATTATTTCAATAGCAACATTATAAGCAAAACTATTGTCGACAATTATATTTTTTCGATTTCATATTTTCCTCTATGAGACATAGTTTATTGAGATCTCTTTATTATTTTCAGGCGCCTGAACCTTGTCTAAGGTTTTATCAACTATTAAATTTCCCTACTCCCCTTGAGCAAGTTCTTTTATATTATGAACATCTTGATTATTTGCTCCTTTCCTTTTTCGATGATTTTTATCCTTGGAACCGATTGACCTACCACATTTCAAGTGTGGTTTAGAATAATTTGCATTAATTAATTGTCCTATTGGAACATCAACTCGAATTGAAGCATTAACAGTTGAAATATGAGATTTAGTAATTCTTGATAGGTCAGTGAATACATTTGACAGTTGATTTGCAATATTTTGCAAATGAATTATCTTTTGAACTTCATATTCACATTGATTAGTTTGAGGATCTGAAATTGATAATGATAATGCATTCCAATCTATCACTTTCCTCAGCTGTTTATCTTCTCCCCCTAATGCTAAGTATATTAATTCATCAAAATGACAATCAACAAACCTTGTTGTGAATAAATCTCCAGTCATATGTTCTAAATATTTTATAACAGAAGGAGATTCATACCCAACATATATTCCCTACCTTCTTTGGGGACCCATCTTTGTGCGTTATGGTGGAGCAATTGGAACATACACCGTACATCCAAATATTCTAATATGGGAAATATTTAGCTCCTGACCATAAGTCAATTGTAATGGGGAGACTTTATGATAACTTGTGGGCCTAATCTACACAAGATTTGTTGCATGCAAAATAGCATGACCCCATAATGAAGTTAGGAGTTTTCTTCTCATAAGCATTGGTCTAACAATTAATTGGAGGCGTTTAATCAATGATTTCGCTAGACCATTTTGAGTATGAACATGAGCAACCGGATGCCCAATTGTTATCCCAATTGATATACAATAATATTAAAAGTCTGGGATGTCAATTCACCAGCATTATCAAGACGAATTGTCTTAATTCCATAATCTAAAAATTGTGGCTCGCAATTTTATTAATTGGGCCAACAACCTCGCAAACGCCATATTGCGGGTTGATAATTAGCACATATATGACCATGTTGTAGATGCATCTATTAAAACCATATAATATTTGAATGGTCCACATGATGGGTGAATAGTCTCACATATATCACCCTGTATACGCTCCGGAATGTTGGGGATTCAATTCCCACTTTGATTACTGATGGTCTTATAATCAATTTGCCTTGAAAACATGTAACACAAGAGAATTCCTTAAATTGAAGAATATTTTGGTTCTTCAAAGAATGTCCATGTAAATTCTCAATTATTTTGTGCATCATATTAGAATCGGGATGGCCCAGCTGGTCATGCCAAATTATAAAATCATTGGAGTTAGTAAACCTTTCGTTTACTATGGCATATGTTTCAATCATGCTAATACTTGTACAGCATAAACCAGATGATAGAGCAGGTAATTTTTCAAGTATAACCTTTTTACCTAACATCATTATAGTAATATAAAGATACTCATTCTCTTTATCAATTGTTGTTTAAATATGATAGCCATTTTGTCGAATGTCTTAATAAATTTCTTTGAGACTTACTACAATATAATGCTTCATCAATTGTTAACTTTGTCCCTCCGGTAAGAACTAAATTAACTTTTTCGGAGCCTTTCAATTAATTTTGTGCTACCAGAAATTGTATTAACATTAGCTTCTTTCATAATCAAATAAGAGAAATATTTTCTATCTCTTAAAATAGTATGTGTTGTAGCACTATCTATATGGTGCATATCATCATAATTGATTTTAGATCCAATTGATGAATGAGAGATTTTCATGCTCTTCACAAAGATTCAAATAAAATATTATAAGGATATGAAATCTAACTTGACAAACTATGAAAACTAGTAAAGATATAATACTTAGCATTTAAGAAGAACAACATAATTATTTTCCTTTTCTCCCTTTTTTTGGAAATAGAAAGATTATATTAATAACTAATATGCATCAATACAATTTAGAGGAAGGAGAATATTAGTGTTATCAGAAAAAGTAGATAAAAGAAAGTAACAACTATTTTTACGATTTTAGTTATCAAATAGATGATGAGTTCTTTAATCAATGTTTTCATAAAAATCTTCAACTCTCAATTGAGTATTATTTGAGAAGTCTTTGAAATCATCATCACCTTTGTAAGTAAGATTTGTCTCAATATCACCATATTTATTTGAGGGAGCTTCTCCACTATCATCATTATGAAAGGTCAAGTGAGCCTCCACATTATTTTCTTTTCTTTGGATGGAGGCTTGATAAAGCTTGAGAAAATGATCAGGCGTACGACAATCATATGTCCAATGTCCTTTCATGCCACATCGATGACAAATATTATTTTTACCCTTGGAAGTATTATTTCTGTTGTTCTCATGTTTATTTTCATGATGACGATAATTATTTCGTCTACCACCACGCCGTCTCCTGTATCCTTGACCATGACCATGACCACAGTCACAACGATTATCTTGTCTTATTTCAGATTGATTAGACCTTGCTACAACATTTGCTTCATGGAATGGAGCAGACCCGGTGGGATGGGCTTCATGATTTCTCATCAGCAAAGTATTATTTTGCTCAGCCACAAGTAGGCATTTAATTAACTCAGAATATTTCTTGAATCCCTTTTCACGATATTGTTGTTGTAACAACACATTTGAAGCGTGAAAGGTAGAAAGAGTTTTCTCAAGTACATCATCATCAGTAGTATCTCGACATAATTTTAATATTGAACTCACTTTGTGAATAGCAAAATTATATTTACTTACAGATTTAAAAACTTGAAATTGAAGATGTATCCATTCAAACTGAGCTTTTGATAATACAACAAGTTTTAGTTGACCATATCGATCTTTTAAACTATTCCATAATTCAAGTGGGTCTTTCACAGTTAAATATTCGATTTTTAAATCTTCATGAAGATGATGAGGAAGAAAAATCATAGTTTTAACTTTATCTTGACTAGATGCCTTATTTCCTTGTTTAATGGTGTCTCCAAGACCTTTAGCGTCAAAGATCCATGATAAATAATTTTTTTCAGTAATATCAAGTGCCACAAATTCAAGTTTAGATAGGTTCGACATGATGAAAACTTTAAATAGAATGAATCAAAGATGACTTGTGAATAAAAGAATTGTTTTCTTTTGTGAAAATAAATTTAAGTAGATCCTTGAAAAAACAAGTTGATCACCAATTAATATATTATCTAATTAATCTTCCACCAACTCAAAGTAAAGTGAGGATTAGAATATAGATATATATTAAACAATAGTTTTATTAGTTATAAAAATATAAAATGTTTCAATGAAAATTTATGTATTATCATAAGTAGTTCAAGAAATAACGTATGATGATAATATTATAAGATATAAGAAGAGCTAAAAAAAGATTGTATACGTACTGAGATTGAAGCTTCGTGCTGATAACGTGTTGTAAAATGATGAAGAATATACTAAAACTAAGAAGAAATATAAAGAGAAGATGTTGTGGTATTTCTTATTCGCTCTTGTTTCTTTCTTTTCTCACTTATGCATTACAAGAAAAGGGGGGTATTTATACTTGTGTATACATGGTCATTTATGGTTTTCTTATTGCCATGCATACATACACCTTGTTCACCAGGTATAATACATGGATAAATAAGTTACAACATGTACTAACATTAGTGTAAATGCATCTTAATGTGTATTATGTGTATATTTATGTTGCCACAAATTATATTATGTGGATAAAAAAAATATATATTTGGACATCCATTTTACAACAAACATTATATTATTATTTATTAGAGAGTCAGATTGGTTCATTACTTAATACCACAAGAGAGCATGATGATATATAAGTGAAATTTAAAACATTATCACTTACATGCTCAACTTTAGGATGGGGAATTATAAACCTAATATAATACACTTACAAGTAGCTTAGCTTTATCATATACATATATAAGCCAACCTGCGATAGGCAATTATTAATAAGCCAAAGTTGTTGATTTTCTCTTGGAAAACTTAGAAAGATTAATCCCTCCATAAAACTTGGCAGTCTCATGATTATTGTTGATAACTCTTCCATGATTGGCATAATTAGAATCTGGAACAATATGAGACTTCTTTCTTCCATGATTGGCATAAATAGAATCTGGAACGATATGAGACTTCTTTCCATAAATTTCTTCAAGAAGAGTAAATGCTTCTTGGCCTATCTTAGAGATATTATCTTTCCTTGGTGCCATATTTTAGGTGTAATTAAAACTACAAAGTTCTAAATTTATTTTGGTTGCCTATAGAGGAGAAGAAATGTTTCTTGTGTTTACTGCATAGAGGCTAATCGATAAGTCGCTTTATATATGTATAGGTTCTGTTCAGTCACAATCAAGAGTGGAAAATAGATTTATACTATTTTAAAGGACAATACTTGATAAGATTTCCTTGCCATTCAAATTTCCAGTGATTCCTTTAAGATGTATGTTGCAAGAATAAAGTGGAAAAATAAAAGGCAATGGAGCTGATGTTTCCATGAGAGGGGTCGTGAATGTATTTGGACTTTGAAATTCTTGTATCTACGGGTATTTTGAATTGTCTTATTTTAGGTATTTTTAAATTCAAAATCATTTTAAATATTTTTACACTGTAAATTACTTTTAAGAACTTGTTTTTAATTCAAATAACAAAAATACATCATAAGTTAGAATTTTCAACTTATAATTAGTGTTTTAAAAGGCAACGTTGGAACCCCCTTTGATACTCTGGGACAGGGCTCAAGCAAAGTGTCTGACTATAGGCTCTAAACATGCTCAACAACCAACGCATGGAGCTCGCTTAAAAATCTTATATAAATTATGTGTTTAATTCTTTTTTTATTACTGTCGACCTTCGAATGATGCTTAATAGTTTTATCATCGGTAGAAATTAGAGGATTGAGTAAAACTCAAATAATAATTAAGTCGCTGCATATTTACAATTTAGTAACACCGTAAAGGTAATTATTATTTAATATTATTTTTTAAAAAAATACATAGAGAAATTTTACATCTTTCACTTATATAGTATTGATCTTCATGTTTTTGACATGTGTCTCAAAATTATTATACATTATCTAAATATATTTTTAGATTTTGAACAATTTGAATCAGATGATTAGAATATCATTTGACTCTTTTAATCTGAATTTCAATTAAACTTCTTTTAGTGTTTGTGAAATTCAATGATTCTTTCAAAATTATCATTTTTTATTAATTGATTATACATTCAAAAATTTGATTTTTCTTAAAAAATAATTATCAATACTAATTCAACAAAGTCTAAAAGTGTAATTTTTTATTAAAAAAATTTTATTGAGAAGAAATGAAGTTGATTGAAGAAGAAGAAAGAAAAAGAAAGAAAATAGAGGAGCGGTCAGCTTGAACATGGGAAATAGAGATAAGGAGTGTGAGGTGAAGTAAGAAAGAAAATGGAGCGTGTGAGGTAAAGAAGAAGAAAGAAAGAAAGAAAATAAGAGAAGTATTAAAAACACCCTTAAACTTGTCATGAATTATTTGTTTCGTTCCTAAACTATTGATAGGCTTAAAAACACCCCTCAACTTGACGAAATAAGGTTAGATACACCCTTAAACTTGACACGAATTATTAGTTTCGTTCCTAAACTATTGATAGTCTTAAAAACACACCTCAACTTGGCGAAGTAAGCTTAGATACACCCTCGAACTTGGCGCGAATTATTAGTTTCGTTCCTAAACTATTGATAGCTTAAAAATAACCTCCAACTTCATATTTCTGTAACTTATTATATTTTGATTTGAAATTTTGTAGAGCTTCATTTGCTAGCATATTTTTATAACCCAAAAATCTTCTTACGAGATTATCATCCGACCGTGAAATTTTAACATTGCTGGAAGTCCACATTGTCACAAAAAAATCATAAACAAAATAGGAAAAGAAAGAGAATCAAGCAATTAAAAATGAGAATTAAAAACATAGATCTTGCTTTGAGATCGCCATTATGAAGGAAACGTTAAATAAAAAGAAGAATGGTATTCTAGTAGTTTGGTAAGTAAAAGTTGCACGATTTTTTTTTTTAAAAAAGAAAAAACTTAAGGTTGGTGTGGTCCTTTTTTTTTAACTTTTCACGCGCTTCAAATAAATTATACTCACTTGTTATGTTATGTGGCATGGGAGGGATGTATCTTAAGTCCAGTTCTCCAAGTTGAGGGGTGTTTTTAAGACTATCAATAGTTTAGACCGAAACTAATAATTTGTTTCAAGTTTAAGGGCGTATTTAAGCTTAGTTCGCCAAGTTGAAGGAAGTTTTTAAGCCTATCAATAGTTTAGGAACGAAAGTAATAATTCGTCACATGTACGAGGGTATTTTTAATACTTCTCTCAAAGAAAATGGGGGAGGGGATCAAGTTGAACATGTACCGGGTGGAGGTAGGGTGAAATGGAATTAAGGTGAAATTAAAATTAAAGTAAAAAGAAAATCCAAGTCCAAAAGTAAGAGAGAGAGAGTTTTTTTATAAAAAAAATTTAAATAAAAATTTAATTTAAGTTAAATTAACATACGTCACATAATGATTGGTGTGTGATAATATTTATTTTTTAAAATCTTAGACTCGTCAAAAAATAATATAATAATATCAGTTCAAAATTATTCAACAGATGATAAGATGTAGCATAATTAATATAACACCCGTAAAATTATTGAAATGTCTCTATAACATAATCATGCGCATAATGCGTCTTCCAAAGTTCCGATGGGAAATCCAAGACTGAATTTGCAATCAGTGCAGAAAATTGAGTGGGCAAATGATCTCGACTCGATTTTAGAGCAACCGGGTTGAAAAATAATTTTCACTAATTAATTCGAAGACAGTGTCGATCCGCGCCCCTGGTGCGATGCGGACAGGGCGTAGAGTGACACTTATATTTTTTAAAAAAATTTTGATGAGAAGTCCAAAATTCATTCGAAGGAATTTTTATGGAAAATACATTGGTCCGCGCCCCTGGTGCATCGCGGACCAGTGCAAGATTTTGAATTTTTTTCTTTTAAAATTTGAGAAGGGCCTTTTGGTCATTCCTCATCCTATTCGAAGTCTTAAAATGTATTTTAAAGCCTTATTTCATACGAAGGGTTTCAGAAACCCATTGTTCCTAACTCCTATGTGAAAGTTTCTAAGAGAGATAGCAAGAAAGGGATTTAGGATTTCCAAAGTTCGGGTCAAAATTCTTGCTGAAAATTAGTACAATCTTCATCTCAGGTATGTAAAGGTTATCTAGAATATGATATTGTTCTCCCATGTGCCCCATAATTGAATTAGGTTGAATAGTTGAGGGTGATGGGTCCTATCTGTGAAGTTCTTGAATATTATCTTGAAAATTATCTTTAATTTCTATATGTTTTCTTAAATTGATGATCATCATAACTTGAATTAACTGTTTACATAGATCATTGTATGATTATGTATATATCCTAAATAATTTCCTTAGCAAAGACTTCAAGAATGAACTTAGGGGTAATGTCTAGAGTCTTGACTGTCTGGGTGTATTGTTTGCTATGCTCCGGGTCCTGAGGTGAATGTATTGATGACTGAAGTTGATGGGATTTGTGTCCTTAGAGTCTAAATGAGACTGAAATCAACCTTTTAATGAATGTCCCTAAATCCTTGAGCTGATAGATGATGAGATGAGTTGAGGTATCTTGCCCCTAGAGGCTAGGTGATGGAAATTCTTGATTGATTGACAGTTTATGAGCAAGTCAAATCATGGGAGAAGTATTGAGTACCGAAATGGGTAAGAGTGAGTCACACTCGCACCTATTAACTACGTGACCAACATAGGATAGGATTGGACTGTGAAAGCAGATGTTTCCTTTGTCTTGTAGAGGACTTGATAGACTTTTGGGATCTCTTGATAGACTTGTCCTTTATCCCGACAAGGTACTAGGTGGATCTGGCAATGACATCTCTTCGTTATACCATCATCGGCTCGTAGGTGGTGGTTGTCGATTAGAGAAACTCCTAGATAGATTTCATATTGATAGTACTCTGAGGTTGATGTGATAGTATTAGTCCTTATTGATGTTGATGTGGGGTCCTGTTTCTTATTCTAAGTTGAGATTGAGTGATGGATGAGCTAATTTCTTACTATATTATCTTGCCTATACTGTTTACTTTAGCCTATTATATATACACTACATTCCATGTACTAACACCCCTTTGGCGCTGCATCGTTTTATGATGCAAATTCAGTAGACAGAGGACTTTAACAGGAGAATCGTTGAGGTTCAGAGTTCCTTGATTTCAGACTTTGTGAGTCCTCCCTTGCCTTCGGAGGACATTTACTTGCTTTTTTTTTTTGAGTTCTTTATTTGGACTGTGGTAGCCATAGCTTGTCATGGTACCTTCTTAGACAATAGTTATAGAGGCTTCATAGACATAGACTAATGATGGCTGATGTTAGGGTTTCTTTCTCCCCTTTTTCTCTGTCCAAACTGAATTGTTTTGTTGATCTTGTTTCTTATGATAGAATGAGTTGATAAGTGTTGTAGCCTACTGCGAGATTCTATTATTTCTCGAGTATCTTCCACTGATTTATTGATTGAACTAGTGTAATGGGACTAGGTGGTTCGATTGAGGGATAATAGTCTCTAAGTGCCAGTTACGCCTAGGATACCCTCCCGGGGTTCGATAAACTTGGTATCAGAGCGCAAAGTTCAAGTGACCTAGGGAGTCTATGAAACCGTATCTAGTAGAGTCTTGTTTATGGGTGTGTTGTGCACCACACTTCATAAGTAGAAGGCTATAGGACATTAGGACGTGTTATCCTTATTCTATGATCTAATTTCGTGCGATAGAGTTTCACTCTATGAACAATCTCATTCTAATTCGTGCATTATATGTATTGCAGAAATGCCGCCAAAGAGAATAGTTGCTCAGAGAGATGCCTCAGCCACAGTTGCTGAGAACACCCAACCCGAGGTCCCAGTTTAAACGGAGACGAGGAGACGGGGATGGCCTGCTAGGACTACTGAGGTCCCACAGGCACCCCCTGCACAACCCTAGCCAGCTCCCAACACAAAGGCAGAGTTTAGGGGATCCATTACTATGCTGACTCTGCTAGTGGCCTCCCACGGTAACAGTCGAGCTCCTCAAGGTCCTAGCTCTAGCTCCCAGGAGTCCTCAGCTGTAATTCAACTCAGAGATTTCTTCAGAATGAGCCCGCCAGTGTATACGGGGTTGAAGGTTGAGGAGGACTTGTAGAACTTTATTCATGAAATTATAAGATCTTGAAAGCTATGCATACTAATGAGATCGAGGGAGTTGAGCTTGCCTCCTATTAGTAGAAGGATGTTACTATTGTCTGGTACAACCAATGGGAAGATAGTAGAGGTGAGGATGTTGAGCCTGTAGAGTGGGAGGAGTTTGAAGCTGCTTTCCTTGACCATTTCTTTCCTCAAGAGTTGAGGGAGGCGAAGGTTGATGAGTTCGTGAACTTGAATCAAAGAGGATGATAGTTAAGGAGTACAGTCTTAAGTTTATTAAGCTGTCCAGGTATGCTCCAGAGATGGTGAAAGAAATGAGGGCCAGGATGAGGAAGTTTGTATCTGGCCTGGGCAGACATGTGCAGAAGGACTGCAAAACAACTTTGTTGATCCCTGGCATGGATATCTCCAGGATTATGGTGTATGCCCAATAGACAGAGGAGGATAAGAGGAGAGAGAGAGAGGAGCAGATGAAAAAAAAAGCAAAAATCAACTGGACATGAGTGTAGCCAGCAGAGATAGAATAAGGGTGACAAGTCATACTTTCAGAAGAGATCATCTCACCATGCACCCTTTGTAGCGAGTGCGCCCATCCAACCAAACAGGTATGATCAAAAGTCTCATGGTTACCAGAATTTCAGGGCTCAGGGTGCTCAATCACAGGCTAGTGTGACCCATGGTACAAGGGAAAATCCACCTTGTGACAAGTGTGGTAAGCTTCATCTGGGTGAGTGTTGTGTGGATAAGGATGTGTGCTATTCATATGGACAAATTGGTCACTTCCAGTTTGAGTGTCTGGAGAAGAGATGAGGTGAATGGAGCAACAGAGCACAATCCTCCGCAGCACCCCCAACTGGCAATCAATAGAGGTGTACTACTACAAGTATATGAGGCACGACGAACTGTCTTTATGCTATGGGTAATCGACAGGATCAGGAGGTTGCACTAGATGTTGCTACGGGTATGCTTTGAGTCTTTACTTTTGATTGTTATGCGTTGCTTGACCCAGGTGCCACTTTGTCTTTTGTGACCCCTTTTGTGGCTAGTAAGTTCGGGATTCCCCAAGAGTGTTTTCTTCAACCTTTTGTTGTTTCGACTCCTACTGGTGAGTCTATCTTAGCTGAGAGAGTTTACAGAGATTATGTAGTATCCATTTATCAGAGAGATACCTTAGCGAATTTGGTAGAATTGGAGATGGTTGACTTTGATGTGATACTTGGCATGGATTGGCTTCATGCCTGTTATGCCTTTATTGACTGTAGAACCCGACTTGTTAAGTTTCAATTTTCTAATGAGCCTATTTTAGAGTGGAAGGGGAGTTCTGTTGCAAATAAGGACAAGTTCATCTCTTATCTTAGAGCCAGAAAGTTGATCTCCATGGGTTGTATTTACCACCTCGTGTGAGTTAAGTCTGATGATTTTAAATCTTGAGGTGTTTCCTGATGACCTACCTGGAGTCCCTCTTGACAGGGAGATTGAATTTGGGATCGATGTTCTCCCAGAGACCTAACCCATTTCAGTTCCATCTTATAGAATGGCCCTCACTGAATTGAAAGAATTGAAAGAACAATTGAAAGACTTGTTAGAGAAAGGTTTCATAAGACTTTGTGTCTCTTGTTGGGGTGCTCCTGTCCTATTCATGCATAAGAAAGATGGGTCTCTCAGAATGTGCATAGACTATCAGCAACTGAACAAGGTCACATTAAAGAATAAGTATTCTCTCCCCACGATAGATGATCTGTTTGACCAACTTCAGGGTGCTACTTGTTTCTCCAAGATAGACCTTAGATTGAGTTACCATCAATTGAAGGTGAGGGAAAGTGATATTCCAAAGACAACCTTTAGGACACTGTATGGCTATTTTGAGTTCTTGGTCATGTCTTTTGGGTTGACTAATGCACCTGCAACCTATATGGATTTGATGAATAAGGTATTCAAACCGTATCTTGATATGTTCGTGATTGTATTCATTGATGATATCTTGGTGTATTCTAAAGATGAAGAGGAACATGCTAATCATCTTAGAGTGGTTTTGCAAACTCTCAAAGACCATAAATTATATGGAGGTTCTTGAAGTATAAGTTTTGACTTAAGTTTGTGGCCTTCCTAGGCCATAATGTTTCGGGGGATGGTAGTCAAGTAGATACCTAGAAGATTGAAGCGGTAAGAACTGGCCTTGACCAACCTCTTCGACGAAAATAAGAAGCTTCTTGGGCTGGGCAGGCTACTATCTTAGGTTTGTTGAGGGCTTTTCTTCTTTGTCAGCACCATTGACTAAACTAACTCAGAAGAAGGCCACGTTTCAGTGGTCTGAGGGATGTGAGGAGAGTTTCTAAGAGTTGAAGACTAGACTGACTAGAGCACCAGTTTTGACTTTACCTGATGAGACAGGAGACTTCATGATATACTGTGATGCATCCAGAATTGGACTAGGTTGTTTGCTTATGCAGAGAGGGAAGGTGATAGCTTATGCTTCCAGACAACTTAAGAAAAATGAGAAGAATTATCCGACTTATGATCTTGAATTGGCAGTAGTGGTGTTCACACTTAAGATCTAGCATCACTATTTGTATGGAGTGCATATGGACGTGTTCACTGACCACAAGAGTTTACAATATGTATTCAGTCAGAAGGAGCTCAACCTGTGGCAGAGGAGATGGTTGGAGTTTTTCAAGTACTATGACATGAGCATTCTCTACCACCCAGGTAAGTCTAATATTGTTGCTGATGCTCTTACCAGGTTGTTTATGGGTAGCACTGCCCATGTGGAGCAAGGGAAGAGAGAACTAGCTAAAGAAGTGCATAGATTGGCTCAACTGCGAGTGTAACTTGAGGAGAACAATGAAAAGGGGTCAATGTTCAGAATGGGTCTACTTCATCCTTAGAGTCAGAAGTGAAGGAAAAGCAACACCAAGACACTATTTTGCTCCAATTGAAAGAAATGATCGTCAAGCAGAAGGTGATGGTTTTATCCAAAGGGAGAGATGGGGTGTTGAGATACTAGGTAGATTGTGTGTGTCCAACGTTTGAAACGACCCCAAAAACCATGCCTCGGAAGTGTCCAGAATCTTATTTTCCATATATCTCAAAATTCGTGCATTATTATGACACCCCGTAACTCTGCCCTCTTATGTATCCATGTTTCAAGCCTTATTTGGTTAGGTTGGGGGTGTATTAGGTTCATGGGAGACTCCTCATACCTAGATGAGTTCAAGACTTCCCTAAGAGTTAAATTTTGGATGATGGTTCATGTAAGGGTCAACTTTAAACAAGCATAACTTTTAGCACGTTTGGAATAGGGTGTCCCATAACATGTCAAATGAAATCCTTTTGAGTTAATTTTCCAATGCACTTGGTTTCACCTCATTTACAGTTTGGAGTCAAAAGTTATGGCTATTTTACTAAAGACTTCTAGTGCAGAGTTGCACTACGAGCCCACTATTATGAGTCGTAGGTTGGGGTATGACTCGTAGCAATTTCCAAAGACTTCGAAATTAAGCTAGGGGTCATGTGAAGGGTCCTACGTGTTGTAGAGCTACCTACGAGTCGTAACGGGGCCCGTAACAGCTGTTAGACATCTCTTTAGGAAGGGTTATTTTGGTCCTTTCCCACCCTTTCTAAGCTCTAGATTGACATTTTTATGCTCATTATAGGTCCCAAAACCCTTAGGTACTTCATTGTATTGATAAAATAATCTCTCAAACCCTTATACTAATATTTCACTCCAAAGTGAAGTGACCAAATCTCTTCCGGATCTTAAGGAATTCTTCCAAGCTTCAAGTTCTCACCTCCATCTTCACCAAGAAATTCTCCAAAGCTAAGGTATGTGGTGTTGAACCATTGGGTCCTTCCCCCCATGGTGCCTAAACCCTCTTTTTACTCATATTGCATGATTTAAAATAGATTTCACATGCGGGTCTTGTATATTGAGAAATTTACTGCACAGTGATTTATGTTCATGACAGTATGGTTGTTTTAGCATGTTTTGAGCTCTAGATCTTGGATCTAATGTTGAATTTGATGAGGGGCTTTGGTGTGAATATCTTAGGGGTGGCACAAGGTGTTGATTGATGGTTTCAAAACAGATTTTCTTGCATGATTTCATCTCTAAATTGCATGGTCTTTTACCCCCATTACACACCCTCACAGTGTTCGATAAAATGTCCAGTTATGGTTTCTTGAGGAAATGAAGGTCCAAAGCATGAGATATGATATGAATGATATTATGATGATGAAATGAGCTTATGTATATAATTATTGCTATATGAAGTGTTGCACTAGAGTATATGATAAATCCTATATAAAGTGATGCATTAGACCATGGGTAATCCGGAGGGATAAGAGCCCGGGTAACCTATCGAGGGGTTAGTACCTTGGTAACTGAGGTGGGGGTTAGTACTCCCAACCATGTGAGGGATTCGTACTTCGCCACCCTGAATGATAGGTGTGAATGTCATTAACCATGTGAGGGGTGCGTACCTCACCACCTAGGGTGATGGGGTGTGACCATCACCATCTTAGCCCAACATAAGGTTGGATAGCTTGCTTGCTCTCCTCTTCACATATGATCTCCTATATGAGTATGAGTTACTTAAGCATGTTTTACTTATGCATTGATCATACATGTCATACTGATATTTTATGCCTATTACCTATCGTTATGCATTTTGGATTATGGTGCTTATCTGTTGTTGCATTGCATCCCACATACTTAGTACATTCAAATGTACTAACGCATACTCTTGTCTACATGATATCACCATGTAGGAATCGGTACCCAAGTTGATCATTCTCCTCATCCTCGTGGCTAGATCGGTGCTACTCAAAGCTAGTTGGTGAGTCCTCCATTTCGGGAACCTTAGTCTATGTTATTCCTATTATGTATTGAGACGTTCCTTCTTATGTTCTATTTTGACTATGAGGGTGAGCCCGGTAGCTTTGTCTTGGCCCCCACTCTATCTATGTATTCGAGATATTTGTTAGACACATTATGTATTTATATTATGAGCTTGACTTTGACTCTTGATTATGATGTTTATGTAATCTACCCTTAGTCCCATTGCCTTTATTCTTACTCTTTAAGTTTTTATATCTTCCACAACCAATGATGTGCAATGACAAGTTAAGAGGTTTATTTGGGGTTTCTCATTCGTCGTGTCACGTCTAGTCCCTAGGCTTGGGTCGTGAAAAACTTGGTATCAGAGCACTAGGTTGATAGATCCTCAGAGTCCAACACACCGCATTGATTAGAGTCCTATTCATGGTTGTGAAATGTGCCATGACTATGAATAGGAGGATGTGAGACATTTTAGGAAATGTTTTCCTTCTTCATGTTCTATGTCGTACTATAGAGTTGTAGTGAGTTTTTCCCCTAACGATTATTCTTTTCTATGCTAGATCATACCTATCACTCAAGGAAAAAGGGACCGACCTCCCGCGGAGCAACCTACCAATGGTGAACTCTGGGATGCTCTTACTATGCTTGCCCTAGTGGTGGCCAACCAAGTCAATCAAGGGGTCCAAGCCCCTCATGCTACTACGATGGGAGTTAGGGTAAGAGACTTTATCAGGATGAATCCTCCAGTATTTCATGGGTCAAAGGTGGATGAAGATCCACAAGAGTTCATTGATGAAGTCTACAAAATCTTCAATATCATAGGTGTTAGGCCAATTCAAAAGGCGGAGTTGGCATCCTACCAACTCAAGGGTGTGGCCCAAATATGGTATGAGCAATGGAAGGGAGAGAAGGGGAATGGTCATGTGGTGCTCTAGGAGGAGTTCAAATTGGTTTTACTTAATTGATTCTTCCCTCTTGAGCTTAGGAAAGCTAAGTTGCTTGAGTTTATGAATTTGAAGAAAGGTGTTATGAGTGTAAGGGAGTATGCGCACAACTTCAATCAACTTTCAAAGTATGCTCCTCACTTAGTGGCCGATCCTAGATCTAGGATGAATAAGTTTGTTTTGGGGGTCTCCGATTTGTAAAGTGAAGAGTGCCGGTCCGCTTTGCTAATTAGTGACATGGACTTATCTTGGTTTATGACCTATGCCAAGCAAATGGAGGATGAAAAGTTGAGGAAGAGAGTTCATGGCCAACAGGGCCCAGTTTGAGGGTAGGTTCTAAAAGTGTGCTAGATTTCATCAAGACGAAGGGCCTCCTCATCTTACTAATAGGGGAACATTCAATGACTTCCCTAGAAATCAAGGTGTAGGTGTAGTGGCTCCTAATTATGTTTGTCCAAGATGTTGGAAGAAGAATGGGGATCCATATTTGAAGCGTTCTAATGCATTTTTTGAATATGGGGAGCTTGGTCACAAAAAGGTAGATTGTCCAAGAATCCGTGGTAAGGGTCGGGGTGCAAATATGGTCCCTTTAGGTAGGGGTGGTCCTCAAGGTAGTGCCCTAAGGCATAATCGGTTTTATGCTCTACATAGGAGGCAATGGGTTGGTGAGGTCCCCGACGTTGTTATCAATATGTTGAAAATCTTTGATCTTGATGTATATACTTTGATTGATCCGGGTGCCACCCTTTTCTTTGTTACCCCCTTTGTTGCTAGAAAGTTTCATGTTGAGTCAAAATTGTTGCATGAGCCATATGAGGTGTCTACTCCTATTGGTGCATCTATTGTTGCTAGGAAAGTGTATAGAAATTGTCTGGTTTGCATCTTGCATAAAATATTGCCTTGTGATTTGGTTGAGTTAGACATGGTTGATTTTGATGTTATTCTTAGGATGGATTGGTTGCATGCATAATATGCCTCTATTGATTATAGAACCCGTAAGGTCAAGTTTCAATTTCCAAATAAACCCATCCTTGATTGGGAGAGTCATAATATGGTGGTAAAGGAAAGTTCATTTCTTGTATTAAAGCCCATAAGATGATTTATAAAGGTTGTTTGTACCATCTTGTGAGAGTCAAATATGTAGAATCCAAAGTCCCTCCTATCGAGTCACTTCTGGTTGTAAATCAGTTTTTTGATGTCTTCCCAAAAGACCTTCTTGGTGTCCCTCCCCAAAGGGAGATAGATTTTGGTGTAGACTTCCTCCCCGATACTCAACCCATTTCTATTCCCCCATACCATATAGCCCCGGTGTAGTTGAAGGAGTTAAAATAACAATTGATGGATTTATTGAAGAAGGGGTTTATTAGACCTAGTCAATCACCATGGGATGCACCGGTCTTGTTTGTGAAAATGAAGGATGGGTCCCTTAGGATGTGTATTGACTACCGGCAACTCAATAGGGTAACCATCAGGAATAGGTGTCCTCTTTCAAGAATTGATGATTTGTTGGACCAATTGCAAGGGGCTAGCCATTTCACTAAGATTGGTCTCCAGTCCAGGTATTATCAAGTGAAGGTGAGGGAGTGTGATATTCCCAAGACGGCCTTTCGGACTAGGTATGGGCATTACAAGTTTGTTATGATGTCTTTTGGTTTGACCAATACACCAGCCGTCTTTATGGATTTGATGAATAAGGTCTTTAAGCCCTATCTTGATTCTTTTGTTGTGGTATTCATTGATGATATTTTGATCTATTCCCGACTTGAGGAAGAACATATGCGTCATTTGTGGGTTGTGCTTCAAAGGTTGAGGGAAGAGAAGTTATATGCCAAATATGAGAAGTGTGAATTTTGGTTGAGGGAGGTTGCATTGTTAGGGCATATGGTGTCGGGGGATAGTATAAAAGTGGATCCTAAGAAAACTGTTGTGATTAGGAATTGGCCTAGACTATTGACCTCGTCGGATATAAGGAGCTTCTTGGGCTTAGCGGGGTACTATAGGAGGTTTGTGGATGGGTTTTACACTATTGCTTCTCCAAGGACAAAATTGACTCAAAAGAAGGTTAAGTTTGTGTGGATGAATGATTGTGTGAGGAGCTTCCATACATTAAAGGATAGGCTTGTGCCTGCTCCTATATTGTCTCTTCCGGATGGGCTAGAGGGTTTTGTTGTGTATTGTGATGCTTCCCGGGTTAGTTTGGGTTGTATTTTGATACAAAGTGGTAAGGTCATAGCCTATGCTTCTAGGCAACTCAAAGTGCATGAAAAGAACTACACAACTCATGATCTTGAATTAGCCATTGTGGTATTTGCTTTAAAAATTTGGCGTCATTACTTGTATGGGGTGCATGCGGATGTCTTTATCGATCATAAAAGCCTCCAATATGTGCTTACTCAAAAATATCTCAACTTGAGGCAAAGAAGGTGGTTAGAATTCCTTAAGGACTATGATATGAGTGTGCATTATCATCCGGCTAAGGCAAATGTTATGGCGGATGCTTTGAGTAGGGTGTCCATGGGTAGCCTAGCTCATGTGGATGGTAGTGGTAAGGAGTTGGCTAAGGAGGTCCATCGGTTGGTTAGGTTGGGGGTTAGATTGGAGGAGGTTGATAATGATGGGGTTGTTGTTGTTGATGGCTAAAAATCTTCTTTGGTTGATGAGGTGAAAGCAAAGCAAGACCTTGATCCTTCTTTGTTGGAGTTGAAAGCTTTGGTTAGTGGTGGTAAGGTGGAGGTTTTCTTCCAAGGGGGATATGGTGCCCTTAGGTACCAAGGTAGGCTATGTGTTCCTTGTGTTGATGGTTTGAGGGAAAGGATCCTTGATGAAGCCCATAACTCTTCTTATTCCATTCATCCCCGGTCAACAAAAATGTATAGGGATTTGAGGGATATGTTTTGGTGAGGTGGAATGAAGAGGGACATTGCAAAATTCGTTTTCGGTTGCCATAGTTGCCAATAAGTAAAGGCTGAGCATCAAAGGCCGGGTTGCCTAACTCAAGACATTGAGGTGCCCACTTGGAAGTGGGAAGAGATTACTATGGACTTTGTAGTTGGGTTGCCCAAAACTAGGAGAGATTTTGATTTTATATGGGTGGTGGTTGATTGGATGACAAAATCGGCTCTCTTTCTACCCGTTAAGACTACACATGGGGCTGAAGAGTGTGCAAAATTGTGCATCCATGAGATTGTAAGGTTGCATGGAGTTCCCTTGTCCATTATATCGTATCTTGGTGCTCAATTTACTTCTCATTTTTCGAGGTCTTTTCAAAAGGTCTTGGTACAAGGGTTAAACTTAGTACAACCTTCCACCCTCAAACAGATGGCCAAGCCGAAAGGATAATTCAAACCCTTGAGGAAATGCTTAGGTCATGTGTCTTGGAGTTGAGGGGTTGTTGGAATAATCATCTTCCTTTGATTGATTTTTCATATAACAATAGGTATCATTCTAGCATTGGTATGACTTCTTTTGAGGCACTCTATGGTATGTGGCATAGATCACCGGTTGGATGGTTTGAGGTTGGAGAGGTGGCTTTGTTAGGGCCGGATCTAGTCATGGAGGCTCTTGAGAAGGTAAGGATGATTAGGGAAAGGTTGAAAACAGCCCAAAGCAAAATCCTATGCCAATGTGAGAAGAAGGGACCTTGAATTTAAAGCGGGTGATTGGGTTTATTTGAAGGTTTCTCCAATGAAAGGTGTGGTTCATTTTGGTAAGCAGGGAAATTGAGTCCTAGATATGTTGGCCCTTATGAGGTGATAAAGAGGATTGGCAAGGTAGCTTATGAGTTGAGGTTGCCTAGTGAAATGGACTTGATCCATCCGGTGTTCCATGTCTCTATGTTGAGAAAATGTGTTGGTGATCCTAATGCTATTGTGCCTCTTGTTGTATGGGTGTTTTGGAGGATAACTTGACTTATGAGGAGGTTCGGTTCAGATTTTAGATAGACAAGTGAAGAGGTTGAGGAATAAAGAGGTGACATCCATTAAGGTCCTTTGGAGCAACCAACAAATCAAAAGTGCTACTTGGGAAGCCAAAGCGGACATGCAAAAGCGGTATCCTTATCTTTTCCATTCCACTCAAGCCTACGGTACTAATTCTAAGTCCCTTATGTGATATCAAGTCTTTTATTTCAGTCCCTATGTCATTCATGTGCATCCATCTTTAAGTTGGCAAATTATGATGATTTTACACTTATGTTGAGATTTTGGAAAGTAATGTTTTAAATGTGATGTTGCATTCTTGTTGGGGCTTATTTTTTATGATTATTCTTGTCTTGTACATCTCTTTTACATTCGGGGACGAATGTTCTCAAGGGAGATATGTTGAAATGACCCCAAACAGTGCTTAAAAAAGCATGCCTCGGAAGTGCCCAGAATCTTATTTTCCATATATCTCAAAATCCGTGCATTATTGTGACACCACCTTACTCTGTACTCTTATGTATCTATGTTTCAAGCCTCATTTGGTTAGGTAGGGGTGTATTAAATTCATGGGAGACTCCTAGTACCTAGACGAGTTCAAGACTTCCCTAAGAGTTGAGTTTTGGGTGATGGTTCATACAAGGGTCAACTTTAAACAAGCATAACTGTAGCATATTTAGAATTGGGTGTCCCATAACATATCCAATGAAAGCCTTTTGAGTTAGCTTTCCAACACACTTGGTTTCATCTTATTTAGAGTTCGGAGTCAAAAGTTATGACCATTTTACTGAAGACTGCCAGTGCAGGGTTGCACTATGAGCCCACTATTAAGAGTCATAGGTCAGGGTACAACTCATAGGTCAGGCTCATAGAAATCTCCAGAGACTCCGAAATTGAGCCTAGGGATCATGTGAAGGGTCCTACAAGTCGTAGTACTACCTACGAGTCATAACGGGGCCCGTAACAGCCGTTAGACAACTTTTTAGGAAGGGTTATTTTGGTCCTTTCCCACTCTTTCTAAGCTCTAGATTGACGTTTTTATACTCATTCAAGGTCCCGAAACCCTTAATTTCTTCATTGAATTTATAAAAATGCTCTCTCAAACCCTTATATTTCACTCCAAATTCAAGTGACCAAATCTCTTCTTGATCTTAAGGAATTCTTCCAAGCGTCAAGTTCTCACCTCCATCTTCACCAAGAAATTCTTCAAAGCTAAGGTATGTGGTGTTGAACCATTGGGTCCTTCCACCCATGGTGCCTAAACCCTCTTTTTACTAATATTGCATTATTTAAAGTAGATTTCACATGTGGGTCTTCTATATTGAGAAATTTACTTCACAATGATTTATGTTCATGAAAGTATGGTTGTTTTAGCATGTTGTGAGCTCTAGATCTTGGATCTAATGTTGAATTTAATGAGGGGTTCAAATGTGAATGTCTTTGGGGTATTGCAAGGTGTTGATTGATGGTTTCACAACAGATTTTCTTGCATGATTTCATCTCTAAATTGCATGGTCTTTTTACCCCCATTACACACCCCAAGGTATTCGATAAAATGTACGGTTTTGATTTCTTGAGGAAATGAAGGTCCAAAGCATGAGATATGATATAAATGATGTTATGATGATGAAATGAGCTTATTTATATGATTATTCCTGTATGAAGTGCTGCACTAAAGCATATGATAAATCCTATATAAAGTGATGCACTAGACCATGCCTAATCTGGGGGGACAAGAGCCTAGGTAACCTATCGAGGGGTTAGTACCTTGGTAACCGAGGTGGGGGTTAGTACTCACCAACTATGTGAGGGGTTCATACTTCGCCACCCGGATGATAGGTGTGAATTTCATTAACCATGTGAGGGGTGTGTACCTCACCACCTAGGGTGATGGGGTGTAACCATCACCATCTCAGCCCAACACAAGGTTGGATAGCTTGCTTGCTCTCACTTCACATATGATATCCTATATGAGCATGATTTACTTAAACATATTTTACTTGTGCATTGATCATACATGTCATATTGCTATATTATTTTTATTGCCTATTGTTATGCATTTTGCATTGTGATGCTTATCTCTTGTTGCATTGCATCCCACATACTTACTACATTCAAACGTACTAACGCATACTCTTGCCTACATGATATCACCATGTAGGAACCGGTGCCTAAGTTCATCATCCTCCTCATCTACGTGGCCGGATCGGTGCTACTCAAAGCTAGTTGGTGAGTCCTCCATTTCGGGGACCTTAGTCTATGTTATTCCTATTAAGTATTGAGACGTTTCTTCTTAGTTCTATTTTGATTATGAGGGTGAGCCTGGTAGCTTTGTCTTGGCCTCTGCTCTATCTATGTATTCGAGATGTTTGTTGGACACATTATGTATCTATGTTATGAGTTTGACTTTGACTTTTGATTATGATGATTATGCAATATACCCTTAGTCCTATAGACCTTATTCTTACTCTTTAAGTTTTTATATGCTTACGCAACCAATGATGTGTAATGACAAGTTAAGAGGCTTGTTTGGGGTTCCTTGGGGTTTCTCATTCGCCGTGTCACGTCTAGGCCCTAGGCTCGGGTCCTGACAACATTGATGGCTTACAAGAAAGAATCATGGCTGAAGCTCATAGCTTCAGATATTCTATCCATCCTGGTTCCACCAAGATGTATCAAGACTTGGGAGAAGTCTATTGGTGGAATGGAATGAAGAGGGACATTGCGAAATTTGTCTCTAAGTGCCCCAATTGTCAACAGGTTAAGGTTAACATCAGAGACCATGTGGATTGGCCCAAAACTTTAAATTCCTGAGTTGAAGTGGGAGACGATCAACATAGATTTCATTACTGGTTACCAAGATTCCGAAAGAAGCATGATTCGACATTGGTGATTGTGGATAGGATGACTAAATCAGCCAACTTCTTGGCAGTCAAGACAACTAATACGACTGAGGAGTATGCCCGACTATATATTCGTGAGATTATGAGGTTGCATAGAATTCCTTGTCTATCATCTCGGACAAAGGAGCTCAAAATCCACCTCTCAATTTTGGAGATCTGTTCAGAAGGGATTGGGTACTAAAGTAAATCTGAACACAGCTTTTCACCATCAGACAGATGGATAGGCAAAGCGCACCATTCAGACTTTGGAGGATATGTTGAGATCTTGCATCATGGACTTCAAGAGGAATTGGGATGATCATTTGTCATTGATTGAATTTGCGTACAATAACAGTTACCATGCCAGTATTCAAATGGCCCCTTATGAAGCTTTGTACAGGAGGAGATGTTGATCACCGATTGACTGGTTTGAGGTGGGTGAAGCTGAATTGATTGGACCCGATCTTGCACACCAATCTATGGAGAAGGTGAAAGTCATTAGAGAAAGGTTGAGGACAACATTAAGTCGCCAAAAGTTTTATACGGATGTGAGTAGAAAGGACTTGAAGTTTGAGGTAGATGATTGGGTGTACTTGAAGGTGTCACCTATGAAGGGTGTCACGAGGTTTGATAAGAAAGGGAAATTGGGTCCATGTTATAACGGATCGTACCAGATTGTGAGGAGGATTGAGAAGGTCTCTTATGAGCTAGACCTGCCTTTCGAGCTATATGGAGTTCATCCGGTGTTCCACGTTTCAGTGCTGAAGAAGTGTTTGGGGGATCTTGCTTTGGCAATTCCTATTGAGAGTACTGATTGCGAGGCCAAAGTTACTAATTTTTAGTCATTATTTACCTCATATTTAGTACTTTTATTTATTCTTTTTGAGCATAAATTTTATGAATTATGCTAAATTGTGTATTTTCTTTGTAGGACTAAATTGGCGCGAAAATAAAGAGATTTGGAACTCAAACGAATTAAAAAAGAAAAATTACAGAAGAAAATTCAAGCAGGTAGCTTAATAAATTAAATTGAATATAATAATATATATTATACATATGTATGCGGTACATTCAATTGCAATTCTAATTGTAATTTGACTCCTGTGACACATGGCATCATGGACAAGCAAACATTGTTAAAGACGACATACAGTTTGGCGTGAAGCTGTCCAATTTTGTACCGTATTTGAGTATCCCAATTTATTTTGGACACAGTTATTCTATTTGGGATCTTTTCCTACACATATTAATATACCATAAAATTAAGTTTTACATAACTTTTGACCTAGAGAGAAATAGGAGCCGCCATGGAGGCCGGAGAATTTTGGTTTCACCTTTTCTTCTCTAATAATATTTATTTTTACATTTATCTTTGAATGATTTGTGGTAATTTCTTCATTTCTATGTGGAGTTAAACTTTTTGTTTTAAGATAATGGTAGCTAATAAGATGATTTTATGGTCATTATTAATTCGAAATATTTGTTTATCATATTAGTTGTTCCTACAGTATTTTTATCTATACTTCAGAGTCTTGCCAACTAGGGGGAAATTCATTGTTCCTTCTGGATTCGAGAGATGTTGCAATGAATAGAGCACAATAGTATAGGGAGCTTGTTCAACTAGGAAACTAGATTGATTTATGTAAGAGAGACCCGTGACAACCACTCTTACACCTCCCTTGGTTCATAATATAGGAAGATAACGTTAAAACATTTTTATTGATATGTCTATCCCCGCTCAATGATGTAGTTAGGCAGTCAATAAAGGTAAGCCGGTAGAGGCGTGCAACCCTGTTCAAGTAATTTTAACCCAGTGAATCAGCAATTAGATAATCAAATAATTTGATGAAATAGAGGCTAAACATGATTATTAACTAAACTATAATCTTAGATCGATTCATTCATTGATTGTGTAAAAATATTTGTCATCTTGGTTAATTGTTTGCTGCTTAAATAAATAATTAAAATTAATATAACTTAGTAAATAATTAATAGACAAGTCCTTTGGGTTCGACATCCGGCTTATGAAAAGAGACACTATATTACTAGGGTTGACCACGTGCACTTGCGTGTGCTAGGGAAGCAACAAGCTTTTGGCGCCATTGTCGGGTACTTAGAAATTAATTATTTTTCTATGTTATATTTTTTAAGTGCTTTTTTTAGTACTTTATTCTTTTTGTGTGTGTGAATTATTTTAAAAAAATTTTAAAATTTTTTTTTTTGTACTCTTATTTATATGGATGATTTGGATAAATGGTGGTTGGGTGATGGATATCCTTGTCAATATTGTGATGGACCCCACTTGAATATCGAATGTCATACTATTCGAAAGAGTAGGTTGTGTGCACTTATCCAATCCTTTGAATGGAATATTTGTCATATATGTGGTGATCAAGATTGTCATTGGAATGGTTGTCCGAGCTTGTATCCGCCTCCCTCGAACCCCGGTTATTACTTTTCTATTATTTGTGATATGGGCAGGAATAATGAAGTTGAACAAGCAGAACAAAAGGCTCGCATTATTGAGCTATTGAAGCAAATAATAAAGCAACTAAAGGACATGATGGCTGCCATAGAGATAATGTTAAAGGATTTTTATTGATATGTCTATCCCCGCTCAATGATGTAGTTAGGCAGTCAATAAAGATAGGCCGGCAGAGGTGTGCAACGTTGTTCAAGTAATTTTAACCCTGTGAATCAGCAACTAGATAATCAAATAATTTGATGAAATAGAGGCTAAACATGATTATTAGCTAAACCATAATCTTAGATCGATTCACTCATTGATTGTGTAAAAATATTTCTCATCTTGGTTAATTGATTGCTGCTTAAATAAATAATTAAAATTAATATAACTTAGTAAATAATTAATAGACAAGTCCTTTGGGTTTGACATCCGACTTATGAAAAGAGACACTATATTACTGGGGTTGACCACGTGCACTTGCGTATGCTAGGGAAGCAACAAGCTTTTGGCGCCATTGTCGGGAACTTAGAAATTAATTATTTTTCTAGGTTATATTTTTTTTAATTATTTAAGTGTTTTTTTACTATTTTATTCTTTTTTTTTGTGCGAATTATTTTAAAAAATATTTTTTTGTACTTTTATTTATATGGATGATTGGGATAAATGGTGGTTGGGTGATGGATATCCTTGTCATTATTGTGATGGACCCCCCTTGAATACCGAATGTCATATTATTCGAAAGAGCGGGTTTTGTACATCTGTCCAATCCTTTGAATGGAATATTTGTCATATATGTAGTGATCAAGATTGTCACTGGAATGGTTGTCCGAGCTTGTATCCCCTCCCTCGAACCCCGATTATTACTCTTCTATTGTTTGTGATATGGGCAGGAATAATGAAGTTGAGCAAGCAGCACAAAAGGCTTGCATTACTGAGCTATTGAAGCAAATAATAAAGCAACCAAAGGACATGATGACAGTCATAGAGATAAAGTTAAAGCATTTTTATTAATATTTCTATCCCCACTCAATGATGTACTTAGGCAGTCAATAAAGGTAGGCCAGCAGAGGCGTGCAACCTTGTTCAGGTAATTTTAACCCTGTGAATTAGCAACTAGATGTTAGACCCCGTAAATTAATTAAGTCAAAGTAAGTTCACGGTGCTTAATTGTGGTCGGAGGGTAAATTTAAGTGG
>JAPFFP010064469.1:0-25932 GCA_026153255.1 Solanum medicagineum | reverse complement strand
TGTAACGTCCTCTCTTTATTGCCATGTTGTCTTGAATGATTGTTTTCATGTTATATATTGCATATACAGTCCAAAAAAGCTCCAATATTATGACCACCAAAAGAATAATCTCAAAGGTAATATAAAGATAAAGTATACAGCTTCGACGGGTGGTAGCCCGAGGGGGTTCAAGAAGAACCTAGCAAAGGGACAATCCCGATACAGTTTGGATAGGTGGTAGCCTGAGGGGGTGGAAGTAACACCTAGCAAAGGGACGATCCTATCACGAGTAGTAGCCCGAGGGGGTTAAGGAAGAACCTAGCAAAGGGACAAAACCGATACAGTTTACCACTGATCAGCTGGTCATTTACAGTTTATGATGTGCACAGATTGTACAGTAAGGGTAAAGCAATATAAAGAACATAGAGTATACGATTCCAAAGTATATCCAAAGGTGGTCACTTATTTCACACCAGTGCATGATCTCATTTGA
Organism: Solanum medicagineum; assembly: GCA_026153255.1. NCBI lineage: Eukaryota > Viridiplantae > Streptophyta > Magnoliopsida > Solanales > Solanaceae > Solanum > Solanum medicagineum. The sequence goes on along the minus strand of JAPFFP010064469.1, from coordinate 25,460 downwards.
GTTATTCTTTCATATTTAATATTTGCTGGCTTACATATTCAGTACACTATCTCGTACTGAGTCCCTTCCGGGGGTCCTGCATTTCATGCTGCGGGTACAGGTGCTAATAGATCTCCCCAGTAGAGTACGGAACATTCAGTTGCTGTTACAGAGCTCCAGGTTGCTTCGGAGCTTTGTGTGTGTTTAGAGTTTATATGTTTGCATTATCAAGTTAATTCAGTCGGGGCCTGTCCCCAATATTTGCAGATAATCTTATTAGAGGCTTTGTAGACTGTATAAACTAATGTGTGGTCATGTCTCGTACTTTAGACACTGTGGCCCCAATGGCCTAGCTATACGCATCTCCTTTTAGCTTGTTAATACCGTTTATCTCCTTAGAAGCATGCCAAAAATATATATTACTTATAATATTATGTATGCAAAGCATATAGATATAAATTGGTTCTCCCGAGCCTTATCGGCAACGGGTGCTAGTCCACCCTAACCGAACTTTGGGGCATGACAGTATATGTATTTTCAAGTGTGGGAACCCTTAGGCCCAAGGGTTACAAGTCTTGGCCTAAAAAATTAAAACAGGCACCAAAAACAATATACGCGACGCGAAAACCCCACTGGAATTTGCATTTTCTACACAAATGAGTTCTATAAAATTTGGCATAAGTCCTTCATTCGAACTCGAAATGAGGTGAAACCAAGTGCATTGGAAATCTAATTCAAAGAGATTTAATTTGCTAGGTCGCAGACCAGCCAGTTCTTTGTGTGCCAAGAGATATGACCCTTTAAAGTTAAGCCTCCTAAATCTCATTTTTTTGTAATTTTTGGATTTTGATACGGTTGCTCTAAATTTCAGGTTAGGCACCTTCCCCACTAAATTTGACCCCCTGGACAAGAATATGAAGTCGTATTTTTAAAATAACAAATGGATTTTTAGATATATGTAAATCGCGATTCTGGGTACTTTTGATGCACATTTTCGGGCACTTTTTTTGGGTCATTACATTATCGGAAGAATGGAGCAAGTGGTTAAAACAAGTAGAGTATGGGGTCAAAGAGAGAGAGAGGTGCTATGAAGACGTCTTGTGAGGTAAACACCAAAAATGAGCAAGCTAAGGTAAATGAGGAGATTACGCAACAACTTGCTCAACTTTGCACAATCATGGACTTGGTCTTAAAGCAAAACCTAGAGAGTGTTCAAACAATAACCCACTAACCTACTAAGGCACCCATGCATGAACAACCATTCTTTGATGAAGATGCTTGCTTCGTGAGTAACAAGTCGGTGTGTTTTCAAAACAACCCCCAAGGGTCAAATTCAAACTATTGAAGGCAAGGTTATAGGAATCAAGGTCAGAACTTTAATCGTGAAGGCATGTATAGAGATAATTGAGGTGGTTTTATGAAGAAAAAGAGTATCGAAGGTCCCTATGTCCCTCCTCATAATCGTGATGGTTATAGAAACGGTCCCTATGTCCCTCCTCATAACCGTGATGCCTGGTCTAGCACTTCTAGGATTGAGGAGACACTTGACTAGTTATTAAAGAGGGCCTTTCATCAAGATAATACCTTGTAAGTGATGAAATCGGATATTTCATGCAAAAACCAAAAGATAAAGTCTCATTGAATGGCCATTAAGCAATTAGAGCAATAATTTGGCCAAGTTTCTTCTCAATTGAACCAACGCCAAAAGGGTACTTTGCCAAGCAACACGGTTCAAAATCCAAAGAATGATGTCATGACAAGAAGTGGGAAGAGCACCATAGATCCCCCAATGTCGGTGGTTGATGATGAGGCTTGTGAGAAGGGTGTTGATGACAAGGTTGATGTTGAGGAAGAAGGTTTGGAGAATGTTGAAATCCAAAGTGAAGCGATAAGAGAGCAAGCAAAGGCCAAGATGGTTTCGAAACCTCCTCCACCTTTTCCCTCAAGGACTCAATAAAAAGGAGAAGGATAGTAAATTCAAACACTTCCTTTCGATGTTGAAGCAATTGTCTATTAACATCCCCCTTCTAGAAGCATTGGAGAAGATGCCCGAGTATGCTATGTACATGAAGTATTTTGTAACAAAGAAGTGCATGTTGAGCAAAGAGCTTTCGCAAAAGCTCCAACAATGTAATCCCATCATGACAAAGTACCTGGTTCAGAAAAGAAAGGATCCCGGTGCATTCACCATTCGTTGCATCATCGGTGATGTGGATTTTGCAAAAGCATTATGTGATTTAGGAGAAAGCATAAATTTGATGCCTCTTACCGATTTCAAAAAGGTTGGTCTTGGTACTCCTACTCCCATAAGAATGTGGTTACTCTAGGCAGATAGAACTATCAAAAAGCCAGAAGGGATACTTTTTGACGTGCTTGTAAAAGTTGATAAATTCATCTTCCCCGCTGATTTCATGATTATTGATTGTGAGATTGAGTTTGAGGTGCCCATTATATTTGGAAGACCATTTCAGGCCACTAGGAGAGCCTTGGTGGATATGGATTCCGGTCAACTTCGGTTCAAGTCAAGGATGCAGAGGTTGTTTACGACATCCGCCAACCAATGAAGCACCGACATAAAATCAAGAGTGAAGTGTGGGATATCGAGTATTTCTGATGATGGATGATGACTAAGTTGGGCTACGATGTTAAATAAAGTGCTTCTTGGGAGGCAACCCATGTATCTTTCATATTTTTGGCTTGTTTTTAAGTTTATTTTGGTTGTTTGAATTGTAGGTAGCAGATTGTTGTTTGTTTTGATTTTTAAGACATTGAATCAGTTTTATTATTTTGAAAATTACGATTTTGAGTGTTGGTTTATAGGTGTAAATCAAGTGCTGAAATTGTGAAGGAAATGACATTTGAAATGGCCTCTACGACCAGGCCTACGAGTGGTAGTATACACTATGACTTGTAGTCATACCTCGTAGAGGGAAATAGTGTTTGATTAAATTTGGCACATACACTATGAGCCAACCTTATGATTTGTACGGTTCCATATGAGTCGTAAGTGGGGTTCATAGTGCCCAGGTATGATTTATAAATTTTTCTGAGTGTTGGGTATGCTATGAGACCAAGACCTATAAGCTGTAGGGAGCCCTACGACTCATACTCGGGGTTTCGTAAGCCCGATATGCAGAATTTTTAAAAATTGACCTAATTGAGTATATGAGGGGTCAAAATTCATTTGACCCCTGAATTTCCCCATTTTAAACGGTTACTTCCCCCCAAAGCTTTCCAAAACCCTTTCCTACTATTCCAATCTCACTTTCTGACGACCCACGTCACTTTCCGGTGAGGTTATCCGACGGGTCCTTCTTTCAGGGTTTTGGGCTTCTCCATTTCACTCTCATTGCATCTATTTTCTGATCATTCTCTCCTTTTGTATGTTTCCTTGGTTAAATTTCACACTCATGTTATGATTTGCATATATTGTTTAGTAATTGTGTGTTTAGTGGTAATATTGTGTGAGCTAATTTTTCCAAATTCATGCTTTGTATGCTGATTCAGAACTTGCCTTGTTACTCTTAGATTGGACTAGAGATCTTGGTTGATTATGAGAGGATGTTAGGCCATTATTCTTTAAGCTAGTTCATTTTTGCCTAAATGAGGTTTAACCCTTTTTCTGAATGTTTGAGCTTTACATGTACCTATTCTTTCTTGACATCTAGCTAGCCTAGCCTTGTTTTATAAAATACCTTGATATTGGCCTTGGTCTATCCTTGAACATGTAAATATTGATGGAGGCAAAAAGAAAGCCTAAGTTGAGGGTGGCTACGAAAAGTGGCCCTAGTATGAGGAATGGATATTGTGTACTTCACGTCAGGCTAAAAGACTAAGTTAAGGGTGGATTATGTTATGGTAAAGTAATGATAATGAGGTGCTTAGTTGGGAAAGAAAAAAAGATGAGAAAAAGATGTGCGGGTGGGAGAAAAAGAAAGAAAAGTTGCCTTGAATTGAAAAGAATAGCAAAATGAGGTCGAAAATGAGGCATAGCTGAAAAGAGGAAAGAAAACACCCAGAGAAGCATGAAAATGAAGAATAAGGGAGGAGGACATAATGTAAATTGCTGAATTTTTGTGGTCAAAGTGTTGAAAAACATGATTCAAGGATAGTTTTTAGTCACTACTTTTCTAAAATGTCATATAAAAGCCCCATGAGCCTGCATTAAAAGCCTAACTCCTAGAGTAATCCTAATTTAACTAGTTGACAATCCCGAGTATGAGTATATGGGCAAACCTATTGTGTTTGTTATCATGCATGAATTTTATTTGTCAGAGTAAGGATGCTAGCATAGTCCTTGAACTTGGAATGCATTTTTGAGTGAGATGGAGGGACTTCTTTTCTGTGAGGGCATTTGCATGACATGATTGGCATATGACTTTTTTGGTGATTGTGAATTGTTGATACTCCTTCGCTTGTCATAGTTGGATTTTCAGATTCATCATCATGTCTTGGTTTACATGATTCCTATTCATTCAGATTTTGAAAATGAAAATTGGGTACTTGTGTTACGATTGAGTGATGTATACGCCATTAGGATAATTGTTGTATGTTCATATTGTCTATTTAGATCGAGTTGCCGCTTGAGGATAAGCAACAATTCTAAGTTGAGAGTGTTGATGTGTTGTCAAAATACAACACATTTGATTCCTAAAACAAGGAATTTTGCAAGTTTTTAATGCGACTTTTAAGGTTTTTATGTGTTTTTGTGTTGTTCTTTCAAAAAGTATAGGTTGGCAGGATTTTGGGAGAAAATTGCAGATTTTGATGAAGTTCAGGACATACGAGCCACCCTACGAGTCATAGCGCAAGCTACGATTAGTAGTGTTCATTCGTAGCAAGAAACAATATTTAAACTTAGGAATTTGCAAAGTGAAGGTCAGCTATATGAGGCCAGCGTACAAGTCGTATGTCTTATTACGACTAGTATGAAGGTGTCTCATAGCGTGAAACAGTGTTGCCAAAATTTTGACGAAAAACTACAACTGGGGACTACAATAAGACACTATGAGTCATATATTAGACCACTACTCATAGTAATAGATCATGGTAGTCAAGTCCAAAATGCCAACTGCTGACTATGAAAGTCCGACTACGACTCGTATGTCACCGTACGAGTCGTCACTGCGAACAGTACCTGTTGCTAGCTAATATTTTCTATTTTATTTTTAGGGTCTTTCTGTAAATAGTATAATCAGTTAATGATAGGGTTTTTTGAAGTAGAGATTCGACACTTTACAGATTCTACATCAACTTTGAATATTCTTAGAGAAATTTTCTAGGGTTTGGTGTAGATTTTAGTATTTTACTTTTGGAGACCCATTTTGGGAGATTTGAAATCACTTGTACTCAACTTCCATTAATCTAGGCTTGTGGTTTCAACATCAAGGTGTTTTTGTTCTTAATTGTTCTTTGGTAATCTCTTAACCATGTTTGCTCCAATCATTGTTTATGAGTTTGACTTAGTCATGAGTAGCTAATCACCCATAACTTGGGTTTGTGGGAACCATGAGGAGTTGACTTGGAATTACCCGGATTTTGTGTATTTCTTTGATTGGGTATATGCATGTATTGTCTACTTCCTTTCATTTTGAATGTTGTTTAGTGGTGGCCAACAACAAACCCCGCCTACTATGTATCACGACCCAAGCTTAGTCCTAGACGTGACACGGCGAATGGGGAACCCGAAGGTACCCCAATCAAGCCTCTTAACAAATCATTACACATCCTTGGTTGCGGAAAGAATAAAACAACAATAAGAGATAGTAAAAAGGGAACACGGAGCTAAGGGACATCTTTCATATCATAAAATATCAAAAGAGTAAAAGGGAGTCAAAGTTCATAACATTGTTACATACTTGTCCAACAACACCTCTAAACATAGAACTTAGCGGGTGCCAAGACAAGCAACTAGGCTCACCCTCATAATAGTGACCATAGGTAATCCAAATATATAAGGTGTAGTATAAACATAAGCACAAAAGAAGATAGATATTTTCATCGGACATGAGGACTCACCAAAGGCTAAATTGATCAATCTGTCTAGCAACGTGGAGGAGAATTAATAATAGCTTCGGTTCCTACATAGTGATATCATATAGGCATAGAGTATGCCTTAGTACGTTTAAATGTACTAAGTATGTAGGATGCAATGCAACAAGAGATAAGAAACATAGTAAAAATGCATAACGATAAACAATAGATAGCATAATAATAATATGGCATGTATGATCAATGCTTGAAGTAAGACATGCTTATAAAATCATTCAAAATTGCATAGAACATAGTAACATTTGTGGGAAGAGACCTTAACCGACATAGAATAGGACCAAGTATCTACAACTTGGAATCCCGATGGTTGCCCCTCACCGGTAAAGAGGTGGTCTACTTGCCAAGGCAAACTATACTTCAACATATGGGAACATGACTCAATTTCATATGAATAGCCTTCCTTACGGGAACATGACCCAATTTCAAAAAGTATTTCATTAAGGACTTCACCTTATGGGAACACGACCCAATTTCGGTAAGAACCTCAAGAGAAAGTGTACAAAGTGGATCCACTAGTATTGCAAGGGTATAACATAGTCCTATGGTGGCACATAGTTTAAGGAAAGAGAGCAAACCCTCAATCCATCGGTGCTAAGCCTAATCACACGGAATATTTGGAATAATCATAACTTTAATAACTTATGAGAAACATAGAATCATAACAAGAGTAGCTCTTAAACATCCTTGGCCTCTAATGGTGAGCCAACTTCAAAATATAAGAATAGATCATCATCAGACATTACTCTTGCATTAACATAAAAAGGCTCGTAAGACGTATACTCTTTGAAAAAGGGCTTAGCTTTATACTTGAATAATCATAGATAATTTTATGAATTCATAACATACTTGATAGCCCATATTCATCATGATGTCACTTGACTGGTAAAACATATACATATCTTGAGAATTCTTAAATTGGAATTTCATCAAACACTTGGTGGGCATATATGAGGACATGTTCAAATCATGCAAAATGCAAGAGTACAGATCATGAAATTAGTGAAATCAATGCATCTTAAAATCAAATGAATCACCCCACCAACATCATGGTAAAACCTCATCATGGGTAACTTGTAAATCATATCAAAACTTCACAATAGTTCATAGATTTCATATCTTGAATCATGTATAATCTCAATAGACAAAGATTAGCTCATAGTATAAGCTCAAAATAAATATTCATGCATAATCAACAATACTTGACAAAACCTCAACATATTTTATGCTCATATTTCCTAATAATAGATACTCATAAGAAATATATCTTGAAATTATTCCATTTTCATAAAATGGAAGATTGGATTTCATGGGTAAAAGGAACCCATGAATGATATCCACGTACCTTAGACCTTGAATTTCTTGAAATTGGGTTGAGAAAGACTTGAATCATGGAATGGTGTCTTAAAATCCACAACATGTTCTTGAGTTTCCTTGAACTTTTATTGGGATTTGGTATAGGCTCTTGGGAGAATTTGAGAGTGCATTCCAATCGGGAGGAGTGAATTTAATCTTTAGGAATAGGGTTTAGGTCTTTTGGAAGGGATAATATAGCATAGTAATCCCCAATAGACCAATATAAATAACTAAATTTGCGAAATGCCATTAATGAAACGAAATTTGGCTAAAACCCGTTTATACCACTACACAGACCAGTTCTACGAAAAGAGATATGCCCCTTTAAAGTTGACCCTCCTATCGCTACTTATGCAAAACTTAGCCAACGGAAGTTCCTTTGAACCTGTCTTGATTTAGGGGACCCACGATGATTTTTAACAATATGAATAAGATTGAATTAGATTTGAATGAGATCTTGAAGCTTGAATAAATTTCTTGAGATTCAGAATGAGTTTGGGACACTTGAATTTGGGTAAAATATTTGGCTATGTGTAGGAGAGGGTTTTGGGGAATGTCTTGAATAGTATGGGATTGAAAATGACTAAGTATAGGTGTTTTTTCGCCTAGGAAGGCTAGGCCTAAGACCCCAAGGCCTTAGGCCGAATTTAAAAAAACTGGCACAAAAATACACTAGTCCGTGCCATGGCCGCGTCGTGGCAGTGGCATTGACCCTCAGTGGAATTCACTAACTTTGAAAATTTGAATTTTGCTAGGGTTGCTCTAAAATCGCGATTAGACCCATTTCCCACTCAATATTTTCCCTGATCAAGAATATGAAGTCAAATGTTTGATATCACGCATGAATTTCAAGATTCATGGAAATTACAATTTTGGGCACTTTCGAGGCACATATTTTCAGGCAATTTTGGGGTCGTTTCACTAGCACGATCCTGAGCAAGGTAGTAAAAAATATGAAACGGATGTAGATAGAAGGATTCCATCTATGTTTTCTCGTCTAATCAACTAAACCTGACCAAAGGGAGGTTGACTGGGACAATGGGTAATGGTTAGTTGGCAAACCATGGTTGCCGGCCACATGCCATGGTGAAATTTAACGTTCACCTTCAAAAGAGGACCGGAAGAACCTAATTTATCGTCCTTCATCCGATGTCTCAATTAGGGTTATGTTATCCGAGGTATTTGAGTTAACGAATCATGGGGAACATAATTCCTAAGTTGTCCCTCAAGTTGATTGTCTTCTCGCATCAGTAGTGTAGTATTTTAATTATTCTTTTCTTTAAAATTACAAACCCTCACCCCCATTCTAGAGAATATGGTTGATTGATGCTTGAAATGATTGGTAGTGAGACAATATAGTCAAGACCCGTATTTCCTTTGGATTCGACCCTAAACCTTGGCTAGGATTATACTTGATTACGACTACTTTACTGTTGGAGTGTGGACATAATTGTCCTAATGCTAGAAACAAAGGTAGAGATGGTCGTCCATATAGCCAAGGGGAAAATGCTGGCCAAAAGGGGATAGGTGGCCAACATGGAGGTGCTCCAAGGAACAATAGATTCTATTCTCTTCAAGGGACACAAGGGGTAGATGAGGTGCCCTATGTCGTCATATGTATGTTAAAGGTTTTTTTATTTGATGTGTATAAATTGATAAACCCAGGTGCCACTCTTTCTTTTATTAATCCTTTTGTTACCAAAAAGTTCATGTTAGTCCTAAATTATTGTATGAGCCTTATGAAGTGTCTACCCCCGTTGGTGAGTCCTTTGTTGCAATAAGGGTCTATAGAAATTGTTCCTTATTCATTTTACATAAAATCTTACCTTGTGATTTTTTTTGAATTAGATATGGTGGATTTTGATGTCATTCTTTGGATGGATTGGTTGCATGCATATTATGCTTCTATGGATTGTAGAACACGCAGGGTTGAATTCTAATTTCTGAAATCGTCCTTGAGTGGGAAAGTTGTGATGTGGTGGTCAAAGGTAGATTCATTCCTTGTCTTAAGGCCAAAAAGTTGATTTCTAATGGGTGTCTGTATCATCTTGTGAGGGTTAGGGATATTGAGTCCAAAGTCCTTCCAATAGAGTCGGTTTTGGTGGTTAATGAATTTCTTGATGTCTTCCCTAATGAGCATCCCGGTGTTCCTCCCAAAAGGGAAATAGACTTTGGTATAGACCTTCTTCCCGATACTCAGCTTATTTCTATTCCCACTTATCGTATGGCCCCGGCGGAGCTGAAGGAGCAATTGAGGTGATTTGTCAGAGAAGGTTTTGTAAGGCCTTGTAAGTCACCTTGGGGTGCACCAGTATTATTTGTGAAGAGGAAGGATGGATCTCTTAAAATGTGCATTGATTAAAGACAACTTAATAGGGTCACATAAAGGATAAGGACCCCCTACCAAAGATTGATGACCTTTTTTTGATCAACTTCAAGGGGCTAGTCACTTTTCTAAGATTGATCTTCGGTCCGGGTGTCAACAAGTGAAGTGAGGAGTGTGACATTGCCAAGACGACTTTACGGACTAGGTACGGGCAATTTGATTTTTTGGTTATGTCCTTTGGGATGACAAACGCACCGGCTATATTCATGGATCTAATAAAAAGGGTCTTTAAACCCTACCTTGAATTGTTTGTAGTGGTTTTTGTTAATAATACCAGTTCCTATGGTGAGTAAGAGCATGTGAATCACTTGAGGATGGTGTTGCAGATCTTGAGGGAGAAGTTGTATACCAAATATGAAAAATGTGAGTTTTAGTTGAAAGTGGTTGCATTTTTGGGATATGTGGTGTCGGGTGATTGTATTAAGGTGGATCCTAAGAAGACGGAGGTGATTAGAAATTACCCTACCTTGACTCTATCGAACATTAGAAGTTTCTTGGGTTTGGCAGGTCATTATCGGAGGTTTGTAAATGGTTTCTCTTCTATTGCTTCTCCTATGACTAAGATTTTAACCAAAAGAATGTAAAATTTGTGTGGACTGATGAATGTGAGAAAAGTTTCAAAATTTTGACAGATAAGCTAGTCTCCGCTCCTATCTAATCTCTGCCGAAAGGGTTGGAAGGGTTTGTTGTGTATTGTGATGCCTCAATAATTGGTTTGGGGTGTGTTTTGATGCAAAGTGGGAAGGTGATAACATATGCCTTTAGACAACTTAAGTTTCATGAGAAGAATTATCCCACCCGTGATCATGAATTTGCTACTGCAGTATTTGCTTTGAAAATTTGGCGTCATTACTTGTATAGGGTTCATGTTGATGTGTTTACCGCCCACAAGAGTCTCCAATATATGTTCACCCAAAAAGATCTTAACTTGAGACAAACAAGGTGGTGAGAGCTCCTTAAAGATTATGATATGAGTGTGCATTATTACCCCAACAAAGCTAATGTTATGGTTGATGCTCTAATAGGGTGTCTATGGGTAGCCTAGCTCATGTAGATGATAGTGGCAAAAGAGCTACCTAGAGAGGTTAACCAGTTGGCTAGACTGGGGGTTAGGTTGGAAGAAGTTGATAATGGTGGTGTAGTGGCTGTTGATGGTTCTAAGTCTTCCTTGATTGAGGAGGTAAAGGCGAAACAAGAACTTTACCTCGCCTTGCTATAGTTGAAGGCCTTAGTGAGAGATGGTAAAATGGAGCTTTTCTCCCAAGGGGGACATGGTGCCCTTAGGTACAAAGGTAAATTATATGTGTCTAGTATGGGTGACTTGAGGAAGAAGATTTTAGATGAGGCCCATAATTCATCATATTCTATTCACCTCGCTTCTACAAAGATGTATAAAGATTTGAAAGAATTATATTGGTGGGGTGGTGAAGAGGGACATTGCCAAATTCATATTCGGATATCTCCATTGCCAACAAGTAAAAGCCCAACATCAAAGGTCGGGTGGCCTAGCCCAAGATATAGAGATTCCTACTTGGATGTGAGAGAAAATCAACATGGATTTTATTGTTGGGTTGCCTAAGACTAGGAAATATTTTGACTCTATTTGGGTTGTTGTGGATAGAATGAAAAAAGCTGGCTTACTTCTTATCGATCAAAACTCCTTATACTGCCGAAGATTATGCCAAATTGTACATTCATGAGTTGGTTAGATTACATGGAGTCCCCGTGTCTATCAGTTCATATCGTGCTGCTCAATTCACTTCTCACTTTTGGAGGTCCTTCCAAAGAGGTCTTTGTACCAAGGTTAAGCTTAGCAAAGCCTTTCACCCTCAATCGGATGGCCAAGCCGAGAGGACTATCCAAACTCTTGAGGATATGCTTAGAGCTTGTGTTTAGGAGTTTAGGGGTAGTTGGGATGAACATCTTCCACTCATTGAACTTACTTACAATAATAGCTACCTCTCAAGCATTGGTATGACACCTTTTGAAGCTTTCTATGGTAGTGTTTGTCCTCGGTTAGATGGTTTGAGGTGGGGAGATGGATTTGTTAGGTCCAGATTTTGTTATGTAAGAATTGGACAAGGTGAGGTTGATTAGGGAGAGATTGAAAACATCGCATGGTAGGCAAAAGTCCTATCCGATGTGAGGAGAAGAGATCTCGAGTTTAAGGTTGGTGATTGGGTTTACTTGAAAGTCTAACCTATGAAGGCTGTGGTTCGATTTGGAAAGAAGGGAAAGTTAAGCCAAAGGCTTGTGGGTCCTTATAGAGTTTGAGGAGGATTGTTAAGGTGGCCTATGAGTTAGAGTTGCCCATTGTGATATGAGTATGGTTCATCCGGTCTTCCATGTATCTATGTCGAGAAACTATCTGGGTGACCCAAGTTCCATTGTACCTTTGGATGTTGTGGGTGTGGTAGAAGATAATTTGTCTTTTGAGGAGGTACTGGAGATTTTGGATTGACAAGTGAAGAGGTTGTGAAACAAGGATGTAGCTTTAGTCAAGGTTCTTGGAGAAACCAACAAGTTGAAAGTTTCACATGGGAAGCCGAGGCGGACATGAGAAAATGATATCCACATCTCTTCCACTCTACTCAAGCATAAGGTTCTAATTTAATTCCTCTACATGATTTCAAGTTTTAAGTTTCTATCCTTATGTCATTTTGCATGCATTCATGTCTATGTTGACAAGTTTCAGGTGATTTTGACATTCATGTTGAGATTTTTGAGAATGATGTTAAATGTATTTGCTACATTCATATTGGTCTACTGTCTTCATGATTAGTTCTCTTATGTACATTTCTTTGACATTCAGGGATGGATGTTCCCATCGGGGAGATATTGAAATGCCCCAAGAAGGCCCCCAAAATGTGCTTTGAAAATAGCCATAATCGTAATTTTCATATTTCTCAAAAATCACGTGTGATATCAAAAATCCAACTTCATATTCGTGATCGGGGGGCAAAATTGAGTGGGAAATGGGTATAACACCGATTTTAGATGACCTGCAGCAAAAAATGATTTTTAAAAATTATCAATTGTAGTGGTTGTCTATGATGGATCCGCGACGTGGACTATTCACTGAGCAGTGTTGTGACTTCCTTATTTTTCTATTCTTTGCCTAAAGCCTTGGGGGTCATAGAACCATGCCCACCTATTCATAACAACACCTATACTTAGCCATTTTTACACTCTTAATCACTCAGACACTCTCAAAATCCTCTCTAACACTTAACATAATATTTCATCCAAATTCAAGTGTCCCAAGCTTAAATTTTGGATCTCAAGAAATCCATTCAATCTTCAAGTCTCCTTCAAGTTTACATCAAGAAAACCCAAGTTTAAGGTATGTGGGTTTCAATCATTGGGTGCTTTCACCCATGATGCGCAACCTTCCTATTGTATGAAAATTTCATGTTTTCAAGTTGTGTTACTTCTAGCTATTAGTTATCATGGATTATGACTATAAACTATGTTGGGGTTTATGAAATGTTGATTGAAAACACATGTATACCGATTTCAAACTTATACTATGAGATTGTTTGTCTATTATGACTATGCATGTTTTGAGCTATGAAACTATGATCTATTATGAGGATTGATGGTGGATTTTAAGTTATCTTTCATGAGAGTTTTACTATGAGTTGGTGGATTGATTTACATTAAGTTTTCTCACATTATTTCACTCTTGAATTGCATGATTTTGAATTAGTATTTCACACCCGCCAAGTGTTTGATAAAATGTCTTGACAAAGATTCTTGAGTTATTGATGGTCCATTACATAGTATATAAGTCAAGTCACTTTATGATTATGAAGGCATTGTATATATGTATTAAATTCATGAAAAGTATCTATAGTGTTGCAAGTTGACCACACCTTGTCAAGGGGTGACATCCCCATACTACCATGTCGAGGGGTAGATACCTTGACCACCTTGTCGGGGGTGCCATACCCGTACTACCACGTTGAGGGGTAGATACATTGACCACCTTGTCGGGAGGTGTCATGCACGTACTACCATGTTGAGATTTAGATACCTTGACCACCTGACCAAAGGGGTGACATGCCATGGATCCCAAGTAATAACTTGCTTGGTCTATGATTATAGTTTATTCCTACACATGTAATCTATATTTGCAAGTTAAATGATTTATAAGCATGTTATACCTCAAGCAATGATCATACATGCCATATTGATGGTATACTTATCCATTGTTTATCATTATGCATTTCGATTACGTTGTCTATGTCTTGTGGCATTTCATCCTATATACTTAGTACATTCAAACATACTAACGCATACTCTATGCCTACATGATATTACCATGTAGAAACCGCCTCTCGATAATCCTCTACGCGGTTAGTTTGGCATTTGGGGAAGATAAGCTTTGGTGCGTCCTCAACTCTGGGGATATTAGCTATGCTAATCTTACTCTTCAATGTCTCATTATGTTGAAAATTTGACACTATAAGGGCGAGCCTGGAAAGTGTCTTAGCCCCTGCTCCATATTCTATGTTTAGAGGTGTGGTTTGAACAAGTGATGTACTTATGCTTGAACTTTGACTCCTCTATGCTTTCTAAATGTCAAGACTTCCCTTAGTTCCTTTTCCCTTATTTATATCTCTTGTTCTTTTTATTTTACTTCCGCGACCAAGAATGTGTGATTGATATGCTAAGAGTCTTGTTTGGGGTTCCTTCGGGTTCCTCATTTGCCATGTCATGTCTTGGCCCTAGGCTTGGGTCATGACATAGAAGTTCCAACTACCTAAATGCCCCATAGTGTGAGTCATACTTACCCTCCCCTTTGTCTTATTTGCTATATGATTCATGCTTAGCTTCTTCCTTACAACATCCTCATAGCGTGAGTCCAAAGACCCGCTTCCCTTAGAATTTATGTGCAACATGTTTATTTCTCTTTTATGCTTCCATGAAACCAAGGATGTGTTATGCATGCTTAAGAGGCTTGTTTGGGATCCCTTCAAGTTCCCATTCACCGTATTCCACCTTGGCCCTATGCTTGAGTCGTGACAAGCTTAGGATCAGAGCACTAGTTTTATAAATGGTCCTCATAAATCTGACTCACCACATCAATTAGATTATTTTTCATGGTTGTGAAGTGCGCCACAACTATGAATAGGAGGCTATGAAACATCTTAGGATATGGTTAACTTCTTAATGATATATGTCGTTCCTTAGATTTAAAATAAGGTTTCCTTTCCTTACGGGTGGTCTTTTGCTCTTTAAGATCCTACTGCAACTAAGGAGAAGGGCATAGAGGGATCTCACACCCGAGAAGGGTTCGGCTTATTCGGCTCTTCAAGCTCCCCAACAAGAAGGGGTTACACATGTCGAATGCCGGAACATCATTACCATGTTGCCATAAGTCGTGACCAACCAATTGAATCACAAAGCCCAAGCTTCTCAAACTCCCACCCTGGCTTCAGGAGTTAAGGATTTCACAAAGATGAACCCTCTGGAGTTTCATGGCTTCAAAATAGAGGACCCCCAAGAATTCATTGATGAGGTATACAAAGTTCTTGCTATTGTGATAGTCAGTTCAGAGGATACAACAGAACTTGTGGCCAATCAACACAAGGGTGTTGCACAAGCGTGCTTTACTCAATAAAAACATGAGAAGGAGAATGATAATTCAATCCCATGGGAGGAATTTAAAGCCACCTTCCTCAACCATTCTTCCCTATTGAATTGAGAGGGGAGAAGATAATGGAGTTCATAAATCTCAAGGAAGGCTCCATGAGTGTGAGAGAGTATTCCCTCTAGTTTAACAAGCTCTCTAGATATGCTCCTCACTTGGTTGCTGACTCTAGGGCAAGGATGAAAAGTTTTGTGTCAGGGGTATCCGACTTTGTGAATGAAGAATGATGGACCGCTATGCTTATGGGTGATATGGACTTGTCTCGACTTATGACTTATGCCGAGAAACTTGAAGGGGAAAATCTTAGAAAGAGAAGACATGGGGAGTCCAAGAGGGCTCGGCATGATGGTGTTTTTCAAGGTACTAAGGGTGGCTATTTCAAACAAGGTCATAAATTCCAAGGCCAAGGTCCTCCAATTCTTAAAACAAAAGATTTGTTAATGATAGGGTTACCAACTCTATAGCTCAAAATGGTGGAATGACTCTTCCAAGGTGCCCAAAATATGGAAGAAATCATGGTGGCAAATGTTTGAGGGATTCAAATGCTTGCTATAGATGTGGAAGAGTAGGACAAAAGCTTGTTGATTGGCCTTATGCTCAAAACAAGGGAAAGGATGGTCATCCCCAAAGACAAGGTACTCATGTTGATCAAAGGACACAAGGAGGCCAACAGGGGGCGGTCCACATCATAATCGGTTCTATGCCCTTCTTGGAAGACAAGGAGAGGATGAGGTGCTCGATGTTGTTATCGGTATGTTAAAGGTTTACGATTATGATGTGTATGCTTTATTTGATCCGGGTACTACTCTTTCTTTCATTACTCCTTTTATAGACTCGATAGATGACAGCTAGCTCACGAGTTTCAGATTTGCTGTTCATATTCATGGTTGATCTTCGGTCTGGATACCACCAAATGAGGGTAAGGAAGTATAATATTTCAAAGATGACTTTTCGGACTAGAAATGGGCATTTAAAATTTTTAGTGATGTCATTTCGTTTAACTAATGTGTCAGAAATATTTATGGATCTTCTGAATAGGGTCTTTAGATCTTACCTTGACATGTTCATGGTGGTTTTCATAGATGACATATTGATTTACTCCCGCAGTGAAGAAGAGCATGTGAAGCATTTGAGGGTAGTGTTACAAAGGTTGAAGGATGAGGAGTTTATTGCTAAATTTAATAGATGTGAATATTTGTTAAAGGAAGTTGCATTTCTAGGGCATGTGGTGTCGGATAATGTAATTAAAGTGGACCCTAAGAAAATGGAAGTGATAAGAAATTGGCCTAGGCCCTTGAATCCAACGGATATTAGGAGTTTCTTGGGCTTAGCAGGGTATTATCGGAGGTTTGTGAATGGTTTCTGCTCAATTTCTTCCCCTTTGGAAAAATTGACCCAAAAGAAGACAAAGATTGTTTTAATCGACGAATGCGAAAGGAGTTTCCAAACTTTGAAAGACAATCTTACCTTCGCTCCAATTTTTGCTCTACTGGAAAGGTTAGAAGGATTTGAGGTTTATAGTGATGCTTCAAATGTTTGTTTGGAGTGTGTATTGATGCAAAGTGGTGAGGTCATAGCATGTGCTTCTTGACAACTAAAGGTCCATGAACATATTTATCCCACCTATGATCTTGAATTGGCGACTGTGGTATTTTCTTTGAAAATGTGGTGTCATTATTCGTATGTGGTTCATGTACACATATTTACCAACCACAAAAGTCTACAATATGTGTTTATACAAAAGAACCTCAATTTGACAAAGAAGGTGGTTGGAACTCCTCAAGGATTATAACATGAGTGTCCATTATCACCCCAGCAAAGCTTTTATTGTTGTCGATGCCCAGTGTCCATGGAAAGTGTAGCTCATATTGATGATGACAATAAGAAGATGGCTAGAGATGTTCACCGGTTAGCTAGGTTGGGAGTTAGATTGAATTAAGATGAAAATGGAGGTGTAGTGGTTATTGATGGCTCAAAATCTTTTTTGTTTGAAGAGGTCATGTCCAAAAAAAAAACTTGACCCTGCTTTACTAGAATCAAAAGCTTCGGTAAGGGATGGTAAAGTGGAGGTTCTCCAAAAGGGGAGATGGTGTTCTTAGATACAAAGGTAGGTTATGTGCTCCTATTGTTGAGGGGTAAGGGATTTGATCTTTCAAGAGGCACATAATTCATCCTACTCTCACCCTGATTCTTCAAAGATGTATAGAAAATTGAGGGAGGTTTTTTGGTAGGGTGGTATGAAAAGAAGTATTGCTAAGTTTGTATTCGGTTGTTACAATTTCCAACAAGTCAATGCCAAACATGAAAAGTCGGGTGGACTAGCCCAAGACATCAAAATTCCTACTTGGAAGTGGGAAGAGATCAATATGGATTTTGTGATTGGGTTACCAAATACTAGAAAGCACTTTGATTCCATATGGGTTGTTGTCGACAGAATGACAAAATCGACTCACTTCCTACCATTAAAAAAACTTATGGTGCCGAAGATTATGCGGAGATATATTCATGAGTTGGTCAGGTTGCATGGGGTACCATTGTTGATTATTTTGGATCATGGTGTTCAATTCACTAGTCACTTTTGGAGATCCTTCCAAAAGGGTCTTGGTAACAAAGTCAAGCTTAGTATTGCCTTTCATTTTGAAACAGATGGCCAAGCCTAAAGGACAATTCAAACTCTTGAGGATATGCTTAGGCCTTATGTTCTGGAGTTCAAAGGTAGTAGGACGAAGATCTTCCACAGATTGAGTTTGCTTATAACAATAGCTATCATTCTAGCATTTGAATGGCTCCTGTTGAAGCCTTATATGGCAGGCGATGTAGGTCCTAAATTAGATGGTTTGATGTGCAGGAAAATGCTTTATTGGGACTGAATTTGGTCATGGAGGCTTTGGAAAAAGTGAAGTTAATAAGGGAGAGATTGAAGATGGCTCAAAGTAGGCAAAAGTTGTACTCCGACAAAAGAAAGAAAGATCTTCAATTTGGTGTTGGTGAATGGGTTGTACTTGAAGGTCTCACCCATGAAGGGTGTGGTCTAGTTTAGCTACAGGGGAATGTTAAGCCCAAGGTTTGTAGGGCCTGATAAAATTGTATAGAGAATTGGTCAAGTTTCCTATGAATTAGAGTTGCCTACAGAGATGAGCATGGTTCATCCGGTCTTCCATGTGTCTATGTTGAGAAAGTGTGTAGGTGACCCAAGCTCTATAGTGCCCTTGGATGTTGTGGGTGTGGTAGAAGATAACCTGACTTATGAGGTTCGGGTGGAAATACTTGATAGACAAGTAAAGAGCTTGAGAAACAAGGATCTGACATCTGTCAAAGTTCTTTGGAGTAATCAACAAATCCAAAGTGCTACATGGGAAGCCTAAACATATATGAAGAAGCGGTATGCCTATCCTTTCTATTCCGATCAAGCTTCAGGTAATACGATTTTCCCATCTTATAATCTCCTCTCCTTGTATGCCATTTCCTTGACATTCATGCATGTTTATGTGAATTGAGGTTGCATTATAAGTACTATTTAGAAACACGGTTTGAAGATTTTAAATGATGCATGCACTGAATTTTGAATAAAGTGCATTGGCATATAGTGCATGAATCCATTCCTTAGAGCTTGTGTAGTACATTCGGGGACGAATGTTTCCAAGGAAGAGATAATGTAAGATCCCACTTATGAGGGTTGGAGAGGTGCAATAAATAAGCTTGGAAATTTGAAACTGATGATGTTTAAGAAGGGGTTTACGACTCATAAGATGGATTACGGCCCATAAAATGGGTCGTAGAACCTGGCAAACTTGATGAACTTTTGGATCTCTCTAAATTGAGGTTGCATTATAAGTGCTATTTAAAAACACAATTTAATAATTTTAAATGATGCATGTATTGAATTTTGAATACGGTGTATTGGCATATAGTGCATTTCCCTAGAGCTTGCATAGCATGTTTGGGGACGAATATTTCCAAGTGGGAGATAATGTAAGACCCCACTTATGGGGGTAGGAGAGGTGCAAGAAATAAAAAGGGGTTTACGACTCGTAAGATGGATTATGACCCGTAAAATGGGGTCGTAGAACCTTGCATACTTGATGAACTTTTGGATTTCTCTGAAGTTCAATCTACGACTTATTAGACGACCCGTAAAGTACTTTATGAGTTGCAGATGGTCTCGTAAAATAGGAATCTGAGAAGCAAAGTCTCTAATGTTTGGAAAAGGGTCATCAGACGAAACCCATTTACAGCTCGTAGAATGTTCAATGGCCCATAGACGGGGCCTTGTAAACCTGTCCGACCATGATTTTAATAGGGGTAAATTTGACCTTTCCTCTTTCTTTAATTCCAAACTAAGTCGTTTTGACCCCATCTAGGTCCCCTATCAGCATATACAACCCTAAGTCATCTCATTCCTCCTTATTACAAAACACTCTAAGTCTCAAAACTCTCTCAAGCTCTTCAAGGATTTCAAGTAAAGGGTGCAAGCTAGGGTTTCGACTCTTCCACCTCCAAATCTGGTTTTCTCCATTGTATTTACTAAGGTATATGGATTTGATTGTGGGAACCTTCCTTACCACAAGTCCGACCAATCTTTTCCTCAAACTACATGGATTTATGGATTTATTCTATGGGTAATTATGAACTATTGCTTATGGTGATATCATTATGCTATGCATACATGGTTTATATTTGGGTTCTTCAAGCAATGATTTCATTATGCTAAAAACATTCTTGGGTTTTGACATTGTGATGGGTTTTGTGATATTAAAGTCATGTACTCAATGATGCCATGAAAAGCTATGAAAGAACTTTTAGTTGGTTTTCATGATACAAAAACAAGGGTTTTACTATAATACTGGTGGGTTTATTTGAATAACTTTAAATGAATTGATTTTACTTCTCTCTAGTTTCATACTCTTTAAATGCATGATTTTTCAGTACGTGTGAATATACCAACCATGTTTGATAAAATCTACAAGACAGGGATTCTTATGTTGATGAAAGATTATTGCATAAATTTCAAGACAAGCATATTATGACAAATTATGGGCTCCGAAGCATGTATTAAACTCATGAAAAGTTCCTTTCACCTATACTTAGCCTTATTTCACCCTAATATCACCCAGAAACATTCCCCAATAATTCCCCAAACACTTAGACTCATTTCTAACCCTAAATTCAAGTCCCAAACTTAAGGCCAATCTCAAGGATTTCTTCAAGGATCTCACCCAAGCTTCTAATCTCTATTAAAGTCTTCTTCAAAAACTTCACAAAAGCTAAGGTATGTGGTGTTGAGCTATTGGGTCCTTCCACCCATGGTGCCTAAACCCTCTTTTACTTAATATTGCATGATTTAAAGTGATTTTACATGTGGGTCTTGAATATTGAGAAATTTACTGCACAATGATTTTAGTTTATGAAAGTATAGTGGTTTTAGCATGGTTTGAGCTTCAAATCTTTGATCTAATGTTGGATTTGATGAGGGGTTTTGATATGAATGTCTTCGGGGTGCTTCAAGGTGTTGATTAAAGGTTATACCACTGATTTTCCTGCATTATTTCATCTCTAAATTGCATGCTCTTTTACCCCCATTACACGCCCGCAAGGTGTTTGATAAAATGGTCAGTTATGGTTTCTTGATGAATTGAAGGTCAACAACATGAGATATGATATGAATGATGTTATGATGATGAAATGAGTGTGTGTACATGTTTATTCCTACATGAAATATTGCATTAGAGCCTATGGTGAATCCTATATAAAGTGTTGCATAGACCATGCCCGATCCGGGGGGAAAAGAGCCCGGGTAACCATGTGAGGGGTTTATACTTCATCCCCATAGATGTTTGGGGTGTGAACATCATCAACCATGCGAGGGTTTATACCTCATCACCATAGATGGAGGGTGCGACCACCATCAACCATGCGAGGGGTTTATACTTCGTCACTATGGATGGCGAGGTGCGACCACCATCAACTACCAATGGGTTTATGCCTTGGATAGCTTGCTTGGTCTCATTCTTCACATGTGATGTTCTATATGAGCATGATATACCTAAGCATGATTTACTTATGCATTGATCATACATGCCATCTTCCTATAATATGCTTCTTGTCTTTTATTTTGTATTTTGGATTATGATGTCTATCTCTTGCTACATCGCATCCCACATACTTAGTATATTCAAATGTACTAATGCATACTCTTGCCTACATGATATCACCGTGTAGGAACCGATGCCAGTTGATCATCGTCCTCCTCCATGTGGCTAGGCAGTGCCCAGTGGCTATGGCTCATCCCAGAAGAACTTCTTTGCATCGTGTATAAACTTGCGGCGTTGATGGGTGTTCAAATCAGGAGGCACTATATCACTCACCAAGTAGTTAGCATAGTTTGCAAACCAAGGTATAAGATCATGTGAGGCCGCCAAAACTCTCTCATTGGGGAATGAATCATTGATGTTGTCTGTCATCAAATTTCACCAACTCTTGTTCAGGGACTGTATAATTTTTCCGGGCTACATTAAGTGCATTGCTAGCATAATAGATAGGATGCAAAATCCTATCCCTGCACTGTTCCAACACCACACCAAATGTAACCCACTTACGTCACACATTAGTTCAAATGGTTTTGACCAATCTGGAGCCACAATAATGGGTGCCGAAGTCAACTTTCTTTTCAATTCTTCAAAGGCTTGCATGTATGCATCATCGAATACAAACATGGTATCTTTCTCAAACAACTTGCACAAGGGTTGTGACATCTTTCTAAAATCCTTAATGAAGAGTTGGTAGAACCCTGCGTGACCTAGAAAACTCCTGATACCTTTCAAAGAGATTGGCGGTGGCAGTTTCTCGATAACCTCTATTTTTGCTTTATCCACCTCAATTCCCTTGCCTGAAATTCTGTGACCAAGCACGATGCATTCTTTGACCATAAAATGGCATTTCTCCCAATTCAACACCAGATGAATCTCGACACATCTCTGCAACTCATCATGCAAATGTAGCAGACATTCTTCAAAAGACTGTCCAACCACACTAATATCATCCATGAACACCTCTATACTGCTTTCAACCATGTCTGAGAAAACAAACATCATGCATTTTTGAAATGTGCTGGAGCATTACACAGTCCAAAAGACATTCTCTTAAATGCAAAGGTACCATATGTGCATGTGAAAGTTGTTTTCTCTTGATCCTCGAACGCAATAACAATTTGATTATACCTGGAATATCCATCAAGGAAATAATACCATCATTTCTCTGCCAGTCTGTCAAGCATCTAATCCATGAAGGGCATATGAAAATGGTCTTTCTTGGTGGAAACATTGAGGTTTCTATAATCCATGCACACTCACCCTCTGGTGACTGGTTGCATTGGAATCAACTCATTCTTTGCATTAGGCTCCACTGTGATACCTCCCTTCTTTGGCACACACTGCCCTAGAATAACCTATTCACTATCGGCGATCGGGTAGATTACTCCTACGTCCAACCACATAATGATTTCTTTCTGCACAACCTCTTGCATTGGGGTGTTCAACCGTCTCTGATGTTCATTACTAGGTTTGTAATCCTTGACCAGTTGAATCTTATGAGTGCATATCCTAAGGGGTATGCCGATAATGTCTGCAATTGTCCACTCAATGGTAAAATCAACCTCACAGTCAAGTATAGCAAAATATGTAGGAAATATAAATTTATCTACCTTGACCAACACATCATAAAGTACCCCCACAGGCTTCTTGACTGTTCTGTCTGCCATTAACAATCGTATCTTTGTAGGAACAAGGTTGCCAAAACCAAGCTTTTTGAAAATGGTAAGAGGCACTAAGTTAATGCTGGATCCCAAATCACATAGTGCTCTAGCAACTGCATGTTCCCCAACTGTGCATGGTATGGTAAATGCACCCGGATCTTCCCGCTTCTACACTAACGACTTTGTGGTGATGACACTGCAACATTGGAAGTTTTGGGAGGGGCCTTGGCTAGCTTTTTGCTTTTTCTTAACTAGATCTATAACTCATTTAGCGTACTCCGGCATCCTCTCAAGAACTTTGACTAAGGGGATGTCCACTGACAACTCCTTGAGCGTCTCCGAAAATTCTTCAAACTTACCTTTCTCTTTTCTCTTCCCAAGCCTTTGGGGAAAAGACGGAGGGGACCTTGTGAAGGTTTTATATTTCTTTGGTTGCTCTTTTGTGTTGGGTGCTTCGGTCTCTTCATTCACCCTCTTCTTGCAACTTCCATCCATAACCTTTGGCATAGGACATCAATAGTGTTTTTGCCACTCCAAGTCATGACTTCCATGCAATGCCCTTCATTTTTAGGAGTTTGAACCGTGTTGCTTGGCAAGGTACCCTTTTGGCGCTGGTTTAATTGCAAAGAAACTTGCCCAAAATTTTGTTCCAACTGCTTGATTGCCGCAGAGGTAGACTCTATTTTTTTGGTAATGCTTAAAATATCCACTTCATTCCCTTCAAGATCTCATCTTGGCGATCGGCTCTCTTTAACAACTTGTCAAACATCTCTTTAAGCCTCGAAGTGCTTGGCACGACATCACGGTTGTGGGTCGGCACATAAGGAATATTCCTAAAACCATCTCTTCTACCCCGTTTGGCATCCGACACTCTCTCTCTTTCATAGTAACTCAGTTGTCTCTATATGCACCATCACGGTTGTAGCTCCGAACTTGATTCCAAGAATCTTGCCTCCAATAGTTCGAGTTGGACTCTTGGGGTTATTCCAGAAATCCGCCGCCTGGTTACTCACAAAATAAGTATCTTCATCAAAGAATGGATCTTCATATATCGGATCCCGAGGAGGTTAGTGAGTGACTGCTTGGACACTTTCTTGGTTATGCTTCAAGACCAAGTCCTTACTTGTGTGAAGTTGAGAAAGTTGCTCCATGATCTCTTTATTGAGCTTTTCCTGCTCATTGTTGGTGTTGACCGCACTAGAAGTCTTGATTGCACCTCGCTCTCCTTGACCCCATGCTCTTTTTATTTTAACCACTTGCTCCATCCTTGCAGCTATCAATGTAAAAGATTGGTCAATAAACATGGCTCCCATGATTGTGTCGGCATAAGCTTGACTATTCTCATCAAGAGCTCGATAGAAAATCTCAAACAAGGCATCATCAACAATGTTGTGATTGGAGACCATCCTCAAGAATTTGATACATCTCTCCCATGTGGTACTAATAGAGTCACCCGACAATTGCTAAAAGTTGTTTATTTGATTTTTGAGCTTTAACTTGTTTGATCATGGAAAATATCTTTCTAGAAACACTCTCTAAAGCTCTGCCCAACTTGTTATTGCATCCGGAGGAAACTTAGACAACCAAACAACATCATTCCTAGTTAGTGATAATGGAAAGACTCGCAAACCAATGACATCATGACAATGATTTTGTGTCCGCATGATACTCTTGCAGACAAAAACCACATTATGGAGATGATGATGGGGATCCTCCGAAGGTATCCCTATGAACAAACCATGGTTTTGGAGCATTTGAAGTAAACCACTCGACATCGAGAACTTAGCATCTATCGGTAATGGAGACAACACTATAGCGCCTGTAACTTCTATGGCCATACGGTTCAAATGATATTGGTTCCAACCATAAGCATTCTCATTGAAATTCGTAAGTTGTGGCCTATCATCCATTAGTGGTGGATTCTCCTCTCTTCCCATATCATCATTCATATTCATTTCTTTCTCAATCGTTATATCCTCATTAACTTGAGCTATTCTTCTAAAGAGTCAATGGCTCTCAAAATTGATCGAAGTTAAGGGATTGGCTTGGCTCCTTGTGTTGGGCATACAAACTAGTACACCCTGCAAGTAAAATCAAACAACAATAAGAAAAATAAAAGTAAAATACGAGAGAGTCTAGAAATTAATACTTGAACTAACTAATAGTGAAATCAAGTCAAAACCTAGCAATATTCCCCCGCAGCGGTGCCATAATTTTTCATGATGTTCACGCTCCAATAAGAAATCGATCGCTGTCAGCAATTAACCTAACCGTTGGTTAGGGTC
>JAPFFP010064459.1:0-25933 GCA_026153255.1 Solanum medicagineum | reverse complement strand
CTCTTACTTTCTTTAGGGTTGTGATATCCTCAATTTAACACATAACACATAAACACAAGACCCTCTTAAGCGTTAGATGCCCATATCGCCCGTTAACACGAAAATCAAGCACTTTCAAGAATTGAAGCTACTTTGACAAATCCATATCATGATTTATTCATATATAATTAGTATATGTAAAAAAATGTGGGGTGTTACAAGGTGCTAGTTGATCTCCCCAGTAGGAGTACAGGATATCTACCTATTGTTACCAAGCTCTAGGTTGCTTTGGAGTTTTGTGTGTCTAGAGCTTATATTTTTGTATTATACAGTTAGTTGAGGCGGACTTGTCCCGACCCTTATTAGATATTTTTCCTTATCTAGAGGCTTTGTAGACTATGTAAATTAAAGTATGGTCATGTCTCATACTTTAAACACCGTGGCTCCAGCGGCCTAGCTATATGCATTTCCTTTTGGCTTTGTTATCACTGTTTATTTTCTTAAAGGCATGTCAAATGTAGAAATCCCTTATAATATGTATAGAAAGCGCATAGATACAGGTTGGTTCTCCCGAGCCTCATCAGCAACATGTGCCAGTCCGCCCTGACGGGACTTTGGGCGTGACAGGTTTTACTACAGATTTTCTTGCATGATTTCATCTCTAAATTACATAGTATTTTACCCCCATTACACCCCCCAAGTGTTTTATAAAATGTCCGATAGGGTTTCTTGTGGAAATGAAGGTCCTAAGCTGAGATATTATATGATTGACTATATGATGATGAAAGGAGCTTATGAACATGATGAATTCTATATAAAGTGTTGCATTAGACCATACACAACCATGTGATGGGTTTGTACCACACCACCTAAGATGATGGGATGTGAGCATCATCAACCGAGTTGGGGGTTTGTACTTCGCCACCTAGGATGATAGAGGTGTGACTATCATCAACCGAGTTGGGGGCTTGTACTCATCAACTATGTAACGGGTTTGTACTTCACAACCTAGGATGATAGGGTGTGGCCATCATCAACCATGTGAGGGATTTGTACTACACCACCTAGGATGATGGGGTGTGACCATCATAAACCAACAAAGGTTGGAAATCTAGCTTGGTCTATTCTTCACTTATGATATCTTATATGAGCATGAGTTACTTAAGCAAGTTTTACCTATGCATTGATCATGCATGAATATTGCTATATCATGCCTATTGTCTATTGTTATGCATGTTGATTATGAAGCTTATCACTTGTTGCATTGCATCCCACATACTTAGTGTATTCAAACGTACTAACGCATACTCTTGTCTACATGATATCACCATGTAGGAACTGGTGCTAAAGTTGATCATCCTCCACCTCTATGTGGCTAGATTGCTCCTACTCAAAGCTAGTTGGTGAGTCCTCCACTTCGGGGACCTTAGCCTATGTTGCTATTTTCTATGTATTAAGACTCTTATGTTTTATTTTGATGATGAGGGTAAGTTTGGTTACTTTGTCTATACCCCCGCTCTATATATGTATCTATAGGTGCTTGTTGGACAAGTTGTGCATCTATGGTATGAGCCATGGCTCCTTGGCCCTTATTGATGTTGTTTGCAAGCTTTACCTTAGCCCTCTTTGCCCTTTATGCTTGTTTTATGTCTTTTACATGCTTCTGCAACCAATGATGTGTAATGGTAAGTGGAGAGGCTTGATTTGGGTTCCTTCCAGTTCCCCATTCGCTTGCAAAACAACATCAATAAGTGCCAAGGAGTCATAACTCATATCATAGATACACAACTTGTCCAATAAACACCTCTAGATACATAGATAGAGCGAGGCCCAAGACAAAGTAACCGGGCTCACCCTTATCGTCAAAATAGAACATAAGAAAGAGTCTCAATACATAGATAATAGCAACATAGACTAAGGTCCTAGGAGTGGAGGACTCACCAACTAGCTTTGAGTAGGAGCAATCTAGCCACGTGGAGGAGGAGACTGATCAACTTGAGCACTGGTTCCTACATGGTGATATCATGTAGGCAAGAGTATGTGTTAGTATGATTGAATGTACTAAGTATGTGGGACAATGCAACAAATGATAATCTTCATAATCAACATGCATAACAATAGACAATAGGCATGATATAGGAATATGTCACGTATGATCAATGCACAGGTAAAACATGCTTAAATAACTCATGCTCATATAAGATATCATAAGTGAAGAATAGACCAAGCTAGATTTCCAACCTTGGTTGGTTGATAATGGTCACACCCTATCATCTTAGGTGGTGTGGTTCAAACCCCTCACATGGTTGATGATGGTCAGACCCCATCATCCTAGGTAGCAAAGTACAAACCCCTTACATGGTTGAAGAGTAAAAACCCCCAACTCGGTTGATGATGGTCACATCCCAATCATCCTAGGTGGCGAAGTACAAACCCTTCACATAGTTGATGAGTACAAACCCCTAATTCGGTTGATGATGGTCACACCCCATCATCCTAGGTAGTGTGCGACAAATCCCTCACATGGTTGTTTATGGTCTAATGTAACACTTTATATATAATTCATCATGTTCATAAGCTCATTGCATCATCATATAGTTAATCATATCATATCTCATGCTTTGGACCTTCATTTCCACAAGAAATCCTATTCGGACATTTTATCACACACTTGGGGGGGGTGTAATGGGGGTAAAAGACCATGCAATTTAGAGATGAAATCATGCAAGAAAATCTATAGTAAAACTATCAATCAACATCTTGCAACAACCCCAAGACATTCACAACAAAACACCTCATCAAATCGCATCTTAGATCCAACATGTGGAGCTCAAAACATGCTAAAACAACCATACTTTCATGAACTAAAATCACTACGCAGTAAATTTCTTAATATACAAGACTCACATGTAAAATTAACTTTAAATCATGCAATATTAGTAAAAAGGAGACTTAGGCACCATGGGTGGAAGGACCCAATAGTTCAACACCACATACCTTAGCTTTGGAGAAGTTCTTGGTGAAGTTTGAAAATGGAGGCTTGAAGCTTGAAGAAAATCCTTACTTTCGGATGAGGGTTTTGAGTCTTGGATTTTGGATTGAAAATGTGGCTAAGTGTTATGGGGAGTATTGGGAAATGTTTAGGATGATATAAGGGTGAAATTTGGCTAAGTATAGATAAAAACACGTTTGGGAAACTTGGGCCCAACACTTAGAATGTTTTGGACCACACAGGAAAACACTATTTGGGCAAAATACACCTCTCTGCATCGTGGAGAGGATGCAGAGAAGGAATTACACTAAAGCGCGCCCTTGGCGCGTCGCGGAGGGAAGGCATAAACCCCACTGGAAATGCTCGCTTAAAAATTTATAATTGATAATCTTTTACTCTTAAATTGGGGTTAGACTCTTTTTCACCTAATTTTGACCCCCGGGATCACAAATATGAAGTTGGATTTTTGAAATAGTCAACAGATTTTAAGATATATGAAAATTAAAATACTGATTCACCTTTTGGGGCACTTTTTGGGGTCGTTACAGTTTAGAATTTGAAACCATGGCTTGACACTTAATTTTTGAGCGTAATAGTGAGCCACACTGTTGGCCATACGGCCTATGTGCCTTCACACGGTTCATGGGAAGGGCCATGGAACTAACCTTAGCCCAAAAAAACTTCTCACACCACATCTTAGGCCTTATGGCTGACCATATAGCTAGTACCATGACACATGGCTCATGTGGCTGGACGTACCCCAACACTTTAGCCAAAAATTGTTGGTTCAAGTCCAAGGCCATTCACACGACCCTCTACATGGTCCGTGAAGTGTCACATGGCTTGTGCGGGTTCCAAGTGTTACATGCCTTAGCTCGAAAACCACACCAATTCCACCCACTCAAAATTAAGGCCATGTGTTGCATCACTGGAGGTCAAACGATCCATGTAATCTCACACTGGCCGTGTGGTCTCCCTTGAGACGACACTTGGTCCATATTTTGTCCAAGACGAAACTTTCAAGTTCCGATGACATTGTACAATACCCGGGTCATTACACCATTAAACCATGTGGGGGTTGTTGTGTTCTCCACTAGATGTGGTGGAGTCACGTGGAGGTACCTCAGTGCCCATAGGCCAAGGCACCACACCACGATACCTTTCATGGATCATGATCCCCTTCATAGGCCATGGTAGTTCTCCTAGAGGGGAGTATTTCACCTAGGAAGCTTTGGTTCCTCACCATGACCTCCACCATCGGGCATGGTGGACCTCTGTGAAAGGATCCATCTAGTTAAGTTTTTAAGCTTCATAAGGGTACTTGAGTCTTTTTCCTAATTTTGAATTCCACTGTTAGGTGAATTTTGGATTAAATTATCCTTCTATCACTACCCTGACCTATCTAAAGTCTTTCATTCACACTCTAGTCACCAAATTACAAAATTCTCACTCTCCCAAGGCTCTCTTCTTCCTCAAGGAAGAAATTCGTTGAAGTCCAAAAAAGTTCAAGCGATGTTCATCCAATATCCTCTTAATTCTTTATCAAGGTATGTAGGTGTTAAAGAAAGTTTGACTCATAAGAAGATTTTGATTGAAACTTTAGACCAACAAGTCTACATGTTGAGAAATAAGAAAGTTGCATCCATTAAGGTTCTTGTTGAGGAACAAAGAGATTGAAAGTGCTATAGGGGAAGATGAAGAGAATATGATGAAGCATTATGTTTTCCTCTTTCCCTCCATTTCAACCCAAGGCATTTAGTTATTTATTATCTTCTTCTCCAAATTTCTACATTTCAGCTTTTTCATGTCATTTCACATGCACGCGTGTTCATGAAACTTATTTTAAGCAATGCTTTATGTAAGTTTGCAAATTTGATGAATTTTTGCATCTAACTTGAATTATTGCACTCTTGTTGGGTTGTTAGATATCCATACTAATCTACTCAGGCTAGCTTTTATCTTATTCAAGGATAAATGCTCCCAAGGGGGAGATATTGTAATACTTCAAAAGTTGGAAGTTTGAATAAGGGACAAAAGTTGAAAAAATAGTGTTTATCCCAGTGACTACCAGACAAATCTACAAGCCGTAAATATGTAAACAAGTAGTAGACCAGTGTCGTAGAATGCATCTCAGACATAAGAAAATTTACTGGAAATTGATAGCTTATATAGGTCAGTACTACAGACCATAGATGAAAATACAATCTATAGAAGCGTGTCATACAAGGGACCTAGAAGTTGGACAAAATGACAAGCCTCAGTATCTACTTGATGAACAAGTAGGATAGACCTTAAAGTTTCTACGACCCATAAACTACGGTCATAAACCCATTGGGACTTAAAATTGATTTGGACAAAATTAGGAGATGTACGAAAGGGGACCTTTGACCCATAGAAAATTCTATGAGCCATAAATGGATCATAAATCAGGTACTGGGGAATGAAAATTTTGATGTGTATGAAAGAGATTCATGCAGTCCAATTAGGAATCATCAAAAGTTCCACAAGTTATGGTTTAGGAATTGTCATCTGGTCTAGTGATTAAATAGCTATAGAACCTCATCTACAACTGGTTTCAACGTAAACGATAGGACAAGCTCGTAGATGGTTTTCATACTTGAGATTCTGAGAGAGTGATTTTGGACCTAAGATCTATGAACTCATTATGAATTGTAGGTTCAATCGTACTCCTTGTCTAAAAAAACTTAATTAGGAATATCTTGGTCATTTCGTACTCTTCTTACTCGTAAACAATAGTGTTTGGACCTATTTCTACCCCATAATTATGTTTATTCATTAAGGCCTACCCTGCTCTACTTCATTCATCCAAATCCATAATTTCCAAAGATCATCCTCTTCTCCAAATTCTAACACCTATTGAAACTCAAGCTAGGGTTTCCAAGTTTCTTTATCAATTTCTTAGAATTCTTTAAACATCATACTCCGGGTATGTAGGTATTCATCCATTAGTCCCTTTCACAAATGAAGCTAAAGAATTGTCAACATTTTTAATCAATTCCATGTATAAAATTTATGGGTTTTAATGTTTTACATTCAATTGAATGAATTTTGTCTTCTATTATGATTATTAATCTACTTACACATGAATTGATTTCAATTGCATAAATTTGATGTTTTATAAGTAAATTTCTACAGTGTTATATAGTATTCATGAATTTCATTGTGACTGATGTCGCCCAAGCTACACCTCCTTTTTTAGGCTCAAGTGTTCATTGTCAAGAAATAGAACCTAACAAAAGTTAGGGTCGAACCCAAGGGAATATGGTAGACTTAAAAGAATTCAATTATGCAATTTGGATTATTAACCAACTTATCTCCACAAAAGGGAGGGGAGGGGGGGGGGTTAACAATAACTAATGAAAGTAATTCTAAACTAAAACGAGTGTTTAAACGAATATGGAGAGAAACTAAGGTATTGTGTTCCCCATGATTCCCTAACTTAGCATTACCAGATAATCTAATTCTTTTCTAGTGTATAGCATGAAGGACGATAAGTTAAGTTCACCAAACCCTTTTTCTCTAGCGAGAGGTAAATTTTACTAGTTGACTTGGTTCATCCCTGTAATGTGACATTAGTAACCCTTACCTATTGTCCCAGTACAACCTCCCCTTGCCCCAGTTTTGTTAATTAGACGAGAACACATCAATAAGAATCCTATTAATTAATCTCTTTTTCTATTCATTACTATCTTGGTCAAGGCACTAAAACTTGGTAGGTTCTAATGTTGACCACCACAAGAAATCGTGCAAAAGGAAGAGAATTAGTTAATATATGCATACACACTTTTCAAGAATTATAAATTGTTCAGTTTTACTTTGTTAGTTCTTCATGGTTCCGACAATACTAGTTGTGGATTTGGCTAGTCATGATTTGTGTAGATGCAAGAGTTATGAATTTGAATAACATATAGAGCACTTACATAATCGAATTAAGCACAAATAAGTTCGAGCTTCAATGAGAATCACAAGATTGTAATTAGAAGATCAAATCAAAGTGTACAAGTGTTCCTCAAAGCTCTGTAATTTTTTTCTCTACTTTATCTCACTATTTTTCTGCTAACTCTCCGAACTCTCTAAGAAAAATAATCTAAAAACCTATTTATAATGTTTATAATACAAGTCCTAAATAAAATTGGATAACTGTGTCGGAAGCCTCACGAGATGCTCTACGGGCCGTATAGTATTTTATGGCTCGTGATAGGGATTTCTTACTTTGTTACTGTAAATCTGGACTTGTCTTCTATGACACCCCTCTATGGCCCATAAAAGGTTCTACGGCCCGTAGGGGCTTTTGTTTGATGAAAGTTTAGAAATTTCTCCTTCTCTGATCCATAGGGCACGAGACATGATCTATGACTCTTAAAATATTTCATGAACCACTTGCATTTTCGTAGAACAAATTCAGGAATCTACACTTTATTGGAATTGTACATAAAACCTCCTTCAAGGCCCGTAGAATGCTCTACGGCCCGTAAAGGGTCTCGTGAATCCTCAAAATCAGCAACTTCTGCATATTCTTCCCAAATTTAATGCCAAATCTGAAATACTGCAAACCAAACACAAAAACACATAAATCTCATTTACATCGTGTTGAGAAAACACAAAATTCCAAGTTTTAGGCATCAAAAGTATTGTATTTTAATTGTACATCAACACGCTCAACATAAAATTATTGCTTGTCCTCAACAGACGGACTCAATCTATATAAGCAGTACAGCACACACAGACCTCTATCTAGTGGCATACATCTCATTAAGCTTAAGCACAAATGCCCGCACCACTTTTCAAAACATAATCAGATAGCTATCTAGCAAACCAATATAGGCTAATGCATGCGACAATACAACTATGAAAAGTGAGGTACTATCAACAAGCCACAATAACTGAATAAGTCTATTGCTAACAATGCTATATAAGTGCCTTCACAAAAAGAAGTCCCATATCTCACTCTCAATGATTCTTTCATGTATAATGTCAGGACTAAGCAAAATCACTCACTCTCACAGAAGATATTCATATATCATGCCCAAGAACATAGGCTTGCCCCTATACTCATGACTAAGACCTTTGACCACTTGGACTAGGATCAGTTTAGGACTTCATGGACTTGTAACGTACGCTCAGGGGGGCTTTGGTATGATATTTTTGGAACATAGTGAGTAAAGGCCCTCCTCGACATTGCGTTGTTTTCTACACTTTTGCCCTATCAACACTATTACTTTCATTCCATTCTCCCCTTTCTCCTTTTTCAAGCTCTTTTGAGTGTTTCTTTTAATTTTTCAACTTTTTGACTTTAATTTACACTTCATTTTTCTTTTTAGCTCATAACTAAGGCCTCACTTATTTTTCTTGCACCCAATAAATTATTTTTCTCCTTTTCCATGTACCACTAACTTTCCGCCTTATTTTGTGTTTTACCCTTACACTAGCCACCCTTAACTTAGGCTTTTGTACTAAGTTGAGGTGTACATTATCCATTCTCAAAACCAAGGCCACTTTTGGTAGCCACCCCCAACATAGGCTTTTTGCCTTAGTCAAGGTGCATAACGTTCAAGCAAGGACCAAGGCCAATTTTAGGATTTCACAACTAATAAGGCTAGGTCATTTAGGTTGTCAATAAGAAGAGGTACATGCCAGGCTAAAACATTAAGATCAAGGAATATTCTGCAAAGTTGACATTAAGAACAATGACCTATGATCCTTTCCTACTCCAATTAATCTACAGTCTAAATTAGAGTAGAAGGACAAGTTCTGAATTGACACACAACACATGATTTTATGAAATTAAGCTCACACTCACATGACACTGATTACATTATCAACAAAAGACTCTCAAATCATGATTTTTCCCTCAATTTATCCGCACTTATCAGGACAAGCACTGTCGACACACTTAAACATGCATCTTGTAATCTAGACTAACTACTCAAAAATTTGGTGGGTACCTTTCTTCACAAAAAACACTAAAATATACATATGCAATAGATATTAACACTATATGCTAATAATACTACCCAAACATACCGGTTCAACAGAAAATAAATATCCATGGGGAAAATAACATAGGCAAGAAAATGCCTAGGATTCAAGAATTGGGGTGGTTACTGGCCCAAGCTACTCAAAATTTACTAAGGCCCCTAACTGCCCACACACCCTCGAAAAAGAGATGCATTCTCCTTAACACAACCAACACAAAATAAATTATCGGGGGTTAAAAAATCATACTTGGGCGCTTAAGCGCCAGTGTATGGTTGAGTCTAACTATCCTCAACCTGCGTGGTGGCCTCTTCAGCAGTAGCACCAGATCTTGAGGGGCCAATACCCCTTACCCTCTCGAACTCTCAATTGTCGTCTCTCATCCTCTTGCCTCCACTATCTCAAGACAAGCTCAAGCTCAAGCTCCTCCTTCTCTGTCAGCCCAATCGTACGACATCTAGATTTTCATCTGAGTAGGGACTCTTCCCGTGGGTAGGCTGCGTGTGCTCCTCAAGAGCACATAGATTCTCCACTGATACCGAGAGTGTGGTCTTTAATAGTGTCACCGCTGTTGCCAATGCTGCTGTCATGTCAGCCTGGAATCGCTGGATCTCCATCTTTATAGCTGTCACATCTGCTGGCTAGGTCATGCTCAAGCTTTATTGCACCCTCTTCTCGAAGGCATCAATGAAGGCATCGACTACAGAAAGACGATCCTCAATATCAGTGATCGTGTACGCCTGCATGCAACCCTCTGACTCGTATTACCTGGTAGACCCAGAGCCTAATTTGTTGTACTAAATGAGTTAACTACTGCTCAACATATGAAAATCTCTATGCCATGGCCATGATAGATGCCTTAGACACGTAAACCATCCCCACGGGTGCTGTCTATAATGAAGTCACCTGTGGTGCAGGAGTAGTAGTAGTCCGCCCCCTCTCCTCACCTACCTCAATCTGTGGGGGCCTCTCCTTTGTGGTAGAAGCAGTGGTGGTGGTAGGTGGAATCTTAGGTGGTGGCACTGGGCCGAACATCTCTGGCATAGGCTTAGACTCTATGAGACCTCGATTATAGGCCGTAGATTATTTTATGGCCTATGAATTATGATTTCATAGAAGGTCCAAACCGTAGTTTAAGAACTGGATTTCACGGACTAGTCTATGAGTCATAGAATAAAGTATGACTCATAGAGTTGGTCGTTGAAACACCAATACTCAGTCAGAAGCTCAAAAAACATGCATAGGGTCCACGAGCCCCATTCATGGCCTTTAGTTTTAGTTACAGATCATAAAGCTGGCTCATGGACTAGAGTGCACAACCTTTTGCTCACAAGAAGTGTCTATGAGACGATGTATGGGTCGTAGAGTGATGTGCGACCCGAAGAACCAATCATAGAGGCACTTTTTAATGCCTTTTTTAGCCATGAATGGATAACTTAGTCATGTACTTGCACATTCTTCACAAAACAAACTATTATCCTATATGCAACCAGCCGGAAGTCCAAAATTATAACAAAAATACAAGAAAATAAACTACCAATAAATCCTACAGCTAAAAACAAAGCTATAACTACACTTATTACATCAAAAACCTTGGGTTGCCCAAGTAGCTCCTAATTTATTATCATGGCATGACTTAGACAACTTGGTTACTCAGACTTCACCAAATGCCCAAACCTCATTCTTCAAATCATCTGGCCTCTTCATACACTGACAGATATTGAAGACAACTTCTTCGTCGTTCAATCTAAACCTAAGTTGACTGGTTTCCATAACCATTACTGCTCGACCAGTGGCTAAGAATGGTCTTCCCAAGATGATTAGAATGTCAAAGTCGACTTTGCAATCTAGGATCACAAAGTTTGTGGGGAATATGAACATCTCAACCTTAACAAGCACATCATACAGTATCCCCACAGGATTCTTCACCATGCGATCTGCCATCTACAACTATATGCTCGTTAGAGTAGAGGCTCCCAATCCTAGATTCTTGAAGATCTCAGGGGCATTAGATTAATGCTGGCACCTAGATCACATAACGCCCTTGTAAACTCCATATCTCTAATGGTGCATGGTATGGTAAAATCATTGGGATCTTCTTACTTTCAAACCAAGGAACTCGTAGCAATTGCACTGTAATGTTGAAGCTTTTGGGAGAGCTCTTGACTCACTGTACACTTCTACATCACCAAGTTTTTCATGTACTTTGCATACCCTGGCATTTCTCCAATGCCTCGTTGAGAGAGATCTTGATGGAGAGTTGTTTCTGCATGGAGAGGAAATACTTGAACTTGCCTTCCTCCTTCTTTCTTTTAATTATCTGAGGGAAGGGAGGAGGAGGCCTAGGAATGGGATTCAACTTTTGTGGCACATCTACAGCTTCACTCACCCATCTTTGCGACGATCATCTTCGTTATCCGCATCTTTGACCTCAACTTTCTCCGCTCGAGCATCATCCACTTCTATTTACAAGGGAGGATCAATGGTGCTCTTACCACCATGAGTAGTAACTGCCATGGACTTCTCTTCATTCTTAGGATTCTAAACTGTGTTGCTAGGTAGTGTACCCCTTAGTTGAGTCGACACTTGATCGAACTGTTGCTCAAGCTGTTTGATAGCAACAGAATGAGATTCGATTTTCTGATTTATATTGGAGATCTTAGATTTCATCCCCCTTAGAGTCTCATCTTGTTTCTTAGCTTTCTTTAATAGATGATCAAGCATATCCTTAACTCTTGAGCTACTTGCACCTATCTCGCGGTTGTGTGGTGACTCATAAGAACAACTTTTGTAACCATCTCTGTGACCCCAATCTGCATCTCTATTTTGGCCTCGATTCCTTTTATAGCACCCTCTGCAGTTGTCTTTAAAGATCCATCTCGATTGAAGTTCCGACCTTGGTTTCCTTGACCGTGGCGCCAATAACCCTGATTGGACCCTTGGGTGTTAGTCTAGAAACGTCCAGTCAGATAAGTAATAAAACAAGTGTTCTCCTCATAGTAGGGATCATCATATATGTGTGCGCGTGGAGGCTGATGAAAACCTACATTGACTTATTCCTGATTCTGCTTCATCATCACCTTCATACCTGTATAGATTCGAGCAAGCTCTTGTATAATCTCTTCATTTATCTTAGCTTGGTCTGAACCAGTACTGATAGCATACAAAAACTTTTGGTAGATGCTTTGTCTCTTTGCCTCCATACATGATTTATCTTGGCCACTTCTCCATCCTATCATCAATCCTAGCAAATCGCTGATCTAAGAACATGCCCCCCATAACACAAGCTTGACTATTTCAATCACGAGCATGATAGAAGATGACCACCAAGACATCATCAACAATTTTTTGGTCTGGGGTACTCGTCTAGCACTTAGTAAACCGCTTCCATATAGTAATGATTGAGTCATTAGGAAGTTGCTCAAAGTTTTTGATATGATCTTTCAACTTGAGCTTCTTTGATTTCGAGAAGTACCTCTCCAAAAAATCCCTCTGCAACTTAGCCCAACTAGTGATCAAACTTTGCTGAGCTCAAATAGCCATAGTATTGCATTACCAGTCAATGACAATGGGAAGAAATAAAGTCCCGCAGCATTCATAGACATATTTTGTGTTCCTATTACAATCCTGCAGATAAATGCAATGTTGTGTAGATGCCTACGTAGATCCTCTAATGGTAGGCCCGGGAACAACCCACGATTCTGTTATCTCAACCAACCCACTTGAAACCATAAATATTGTGTCAGTTGGTAATGGTGGCAACACAATCGCTACAGTCATCTTCATAGCCATAGGATTCAGTCGGTATTGATTCCACTGATAAATATTGCCATTGAAGTCCTATGGCTGTGGAGCAATATACTTAAGAGTAGTGGCTTTTCACTATCAAAATTCTCATTCTCATTCTTGTTTAGAGCTGCATTTTCCATGTTATTGGTGGTATCTTGGACCATTCTTCTCAGTGTTGTCTGGATCTCTGGGTCAAACGGAGTCAAAGGTCTGCCTCAACTTTGCGTGGTTAGCATATACTGTACTTACACCCTGGAAAGAAATGAAAAATAACAAAAAAATGTAAAAATGGTGAAAATAAGGATTAATTCCCGAATCAGTTGAATTAAATAAGTCTAGCCTTATTCCTTGGCAACTGTGCTAAAATCTTGATGTCGCCCCAAGCTACACCTCTACTTTAGGCTAAAGCTGTCATTGTCAAGAAATAAAACCTAACCAAGGTTAGGGTCGAACCCAAGGGAATATGGTAGCCTCAGAAGAATTCAATTATGCAATTTGAGTTATTAACCAACTTATCTTTCCAAGGGGGGTTTTAATAATAGCTAATAGAGGTAAAGCTAAACTAAAACAAGTGTTTAAACT
The DNA here is from genome assembly GCA_026153255.1 of Solanum medicagineum. Classification (NCBI taxonomy): domain Eukaryota; kingdom Viridiplantae; phylum Streptophyta; class Magnoliopsida; order Solanales; family Solanaceae; genus Solanum; species Solanum medicagineum. Next base: position 12,594 of record JAPFFP010064459.1, on the reverse strand, counting down.
AATATGGAGGGAAGCTAGGGTATTGTGTTCCCCATGATTCCCGAATCACCAGATAAGTTAATTCTTTTCTAGTGTGTAACATGCAAGACGGTAAGTTAAGTTCCCCAAAACCCTTTCATCCAGGAGAGAGGAAAATTTCACTACGTGACTTGGTCTATCCCTGTAGTGTGATGTTACTAACCCGTACCTATTATCCCAATATAACCTCCTCTTCACCTAGTTTGATTGATTAGACGAGAAAATATTAGTTGAATCCTGTTAATTAATAACCTTTCTTATTCATTAACACCTTGGTATTGTTAGTAATGTTAGGTGGGTTCTAATGTTGTCCACCAATAGAAAACATGCAAAATGAAAAGAATTAATTAATTTATGCATGCACAAATTTTAAGAATTATGAATTATCTAATTTTACCTTGTTAGCTCTTTATGGTTCCCTCAAACCTAGTTGTGGATTTAGCTACTCATGATTTGTGTTGATACAAGACTTATGAATTTGAATAATATAATAGAGTACTTACACAGTTGAATTAAGCACAAGTAAATTCGAGCTTCAATGAGAATCACAAGATTGTAATTAGAAGATCAAATCAAAGTGTACAAGTGTTCCTCAAAACTCTCCAATCTTTTTCTCTACTCTATCTCACTATTTTTCTGCTAACACCCCGAACTCTCTAAAAAAAATAACCTAAAATCCTATTTATAATGTTTAAACTACAAGTTCTAAAAAAAATAGGATAATTAGGTCGGCACGCCTCACGTGATGCTCTACGGGTCGTATAATGTTTTATGGCCCATAATCGGGCTTTCATAATTTGTTGCTGGAAATCTAGACTTGTCTTCTATGACACCTCTCTACGGCCCAGAGGAGGTTTCATCTAATGAAACTTGAGAAAGTCCTTATTCTCTGATCATCAAGGCACGAGACTTGATCTACGAGTCATAAAATATTTCACGACCCGTCTGTATGTTCGTAGAAGAAACTTTAGAAATTTACCCCTCACTGGAATTGTATACAAAAACTCCTTCACGTCCCATAGAATGTTGTATGTCTTGTAAAGTGTCTTGTGAGTCCTCAAAAGCAGCAACTTCTGTATATTCTTTCCAAAATCAATGCCAACCCTGAAATCCTGCAAACCAAACACAAAAATACATTAAATCAATTAATATCACATTGAGAACATGAAAAATTCCAAATTTTAAGTATCAAAAGTGATGTATTTTGATAGCACATTAACAACTTCCTTTAACTATAATTTTAATTGATATTATCTTCATGATTATGCTTGGTTTCGTTGAATAACATATTTTAAAGTTGATTTAAGATGAAGGTATGCTAGTTACCCTAATCTTACTATGAACTATGATCAAGAATGTATAATGACTTCAGCTAAGTTTCATGAAAAAGTTCATTAAAGAATAAAAAAATAGAGAATATATTTTTTGACCTACTCGTACATTCAAGATGTGATAAGGATAATTCTCACATTGGTTAAATCACCAACATTTTAATGAGCTACCTATCTATGATGATGCTTTCATTATAAGCTTATGATTATTTCATTGATTTATGATTTTCTATTCTATTGTGATTTGACTTAGCATGAGAGTTCTTTAAGTGGGGCTCGGTTCAAAAGACAAAGGATGTTTCCTAAGGAAATACTAGTAGTAATCTCAAGCCTATAATTTATGTACCCCTATAGATTGCCTTATTGGCCTAACAAGTGGATACACATATTGCTTATGATGCAAAAGTTCTCATAAAATCTACTTAGGCAAAGTAGACTCTCTCTTCTCGATATGGGAGTTACATTAGATTCCTTGTTATAGCACGCATGGTCTTATTATAGGTTGAGATTGACATGCCACAAGATAACTAAGGGTTTACAAGCTTTCTTTCTATGAATTCTATGCATTAACTGCATGTTTTACTTATGTATTCTTCTCATGTTTTACTTAAGTATTGTGCTTGCATCTCATGATACATGTTTCATGTTATTTCGTGTTTATTTATGCAAATTACTCATATACTTAGTATATTCAAAGTAGTAATTGATGTGCTGCCAAAATACAACATTTTTGATACTTAAAACTTGGAATTTTATGTGGCTTAATGCGATCTTAGTGGGTTTTATGTGTTTTTTCATTTATCTTTGCAATATTACATGTTGGCCATGATTTTGCCAGAAGTTGTAGAAGTTATTGCAGATTTGTTGTTATATGAGACACCTTACGGGTCATACCAGATTTGCTATTATATGAGACCCCTTACAAGTCGTACCATTATACAGGCTGTAGGGAAGTTTCATAAGGAATTCTAGTGAGGGACCAAGTTTTTTAAGTTAATTCTACGAACATGCAGATGAGCCGTAGATTAATTTACTAATCGTAGAAGATGTTTCATGCACTGATGATCGGAGAATGAAGACTTTCTAAAGTTCATCAGACAAGACTCTCTTTACGGGGTCATAAACCATTTTACAAGTTGTAAAGAGGTTTCATAAAGAGGAAGTCCAGCTTTTAAGCAACAATGTACGAGACTTGGTTTATGGGCCGTAAACTTCAACACGGGCCGTAAAGAGCTTTTGTGAGGCATGCCAACCAGTTCTTATACGTTTTTTAGGATTTGAACTTTAATTATTATAAATAGGTTTTTTAGGTTATTTTTTAGAAGCTCCCATTAGTTTTCATTAAGTTTTAGGCTAGAATTCAAAGAACTCAATATTTTGAAAGAGAAAATTGTAAGTTAGTCTTTGAGAACACTTGTGGTTGAACTAATCTTAAAGCTTGTGATTCTTATTGATATTGGATTGCTTGTTCATAAATCTATTGTGTAAGTGTTTAATTATGTCTTTTTAGTTCATAATCTCTTCATCTACAAATAGTATGAGTAACTAATTTGTGTAAGTGTTTAATTATATATTCTCAGTTCATAATCTCTTCATCTACACATAGTATGAGTACAATGAAGAACTAACAAAGTAAAACTAGATAATTCATAATTCTTTGAAGGTGTATATGCATGTATTAATTAACTCTCTTCGTTTTGCATGTTTTCTAGTGGTGGCCAACATTGGAACCCACCTAGTGTTACTGACTAGACTAAGGTAGTAATGAATAGAAAAGAGATTAATTAACAGGATTCAATTGATGTGCTCTCATCTAATCAACCGAACTGGAGGGGAGGTTGTACTAGGACTAATAGGTAATGGTTAGTAATGCACAATATAGAGATGGGCCAAGTCACATAGTGAAATTCACCTCTCACCTTTGATCAAAAGGCTTTGTGAACTTAAATTACCGTCATCTATGTTATACACTAGACAAGAATTAGGTTATCTGGTGATACTGAGTTGGGGAATCATGGGGAATACAATACCCTAGTTGCTCTCCATTGTTGACTTTTCTGTCGTGATAGTTAGTTAGTTTTATTTTCTCATTGCTTATTGCAACCCCTCCCCCTTTGGGGAATTGAGTCGGTTAATTACTCAGATTGCATACTGGTGAATTTTCTTAAGTTTACGTGTTCCTTGTGGGATTGACCTTAACCTTGGTTAGGTTTTTTATCTAGACAATAACCACTTTATCCTCTAAAAAAGAGGTGTAACTTGGGCGACATCAAGATTTTAGCGCCGTTGCTAGGGAATAAGGCTAGACTTAGTAAATTCATTAGTAGTTCGAGTGTTAATCCTTAGTTCCTTTATTTTACTTTTGTTTGTTGGTTTTGTTCTTTTTCATGGTGTACGAGTTGTGTATCCCCAACTATCAGAGTCAAGGGAATCCCTTATCTCCATTCGATCCAGAAATCCAGGGAACCTTATGAAGAATGAACCAAGACAACGCCAATAACGCGGCCAATGCAGCTCCAAATAAGAACAATAATGCTAATAAGAACCCACCTCCTTTGGAGGATAATCCATAGCCTTAGGATTTCAACGCCAATGATTACCAATGGAATCAGTATAGGTTGAATCCTATGGCTATAGAGGTGACTAGAGCTATTGTGTTGCCACCACTACCGATAGACACAAAGTTCACAGTCTCGAGTGGCTTATTTCAGCTGTTGTAGAATCATGGGCCATTTCGGGCTTACCATTAGAGGTTCCATATAGCCAGCTAGACAATGTGGTACTTTTCTATAAGAGTATGATGGGAACATAAAATCTATCTACGGTGCTGTGGGGCTTCGCGTCTTCCCATTGTCTCTCACGAGCAATGCTGCATTATGGCTACCTGAGCTCTCACAGAGTTCAATCACTAGTTGGGCAGACTTGCAGAAGGCCTTTTTGGAGAGGTACTTCCCTAGATCAAAGAAGCTAAAAAAAAAAGGACCAGATCACCAATTTTGGGCAACTTCCTAGTTATTCAATAAGCACTAATTGGGAGAGGTTCAAAAAAGGTATGAGGAGAGTCCTTGACCACAAGATAGTCGATGATGCCTTGGTGGGGATCTTCTACCGTGCCCTTGATGAGAACAGTCAGGCCTGTGCTGACATCATCAGAGGAGGCATGTTTCATATCAACTATTTGCAAGGATTGCAGAGCGAATGCAAAGAGTGTTCAAGACAAATCGTGCATAGGTGCAATGGGATAGAGCTTCCACAAAGAGTTCATGTGTTGTCGGTGTGTGTCCAGAGCAAGCTAAAATTAATGAAGAGATCATGCAGCAGTTTGCTCAGATTCGCAAAGGTATAGAGGTGATAATGAAGCAGAGCTAAGGGAGAGGTGAATGCAATAGTTCATCAACCTCCACGTGCACCCATGTACGAGAAACCATATTATGATGAGGATGTATGTTTTGTTGATGATCAGACAGGGGGTTTTCGGACCAACGCCCAAGGGTCCAGTCAGGACTATTGGCACCAAGATCAAGGAAACCAAGATCGAAACTTTGTTAGAGATGGAGCTTACAGTGACAATCTAGGAGATTATAATGATAGGAACAAGGGTTTAGATGCAGATTGGTGTCGTAGAGAAGGCTTTAGAAATGGTCCTTATGTGCCAACACACAATCACGATGCAGGTGCAGGCAATTCAAAAATTAAGGAGATGCTTGATGGCCTGCTAAAGAAGGCTGAGACATAGGATGAGACTCTAAGGGGCATGGAAGCAGAAATTTCAAGCATAAACCAGAAAATAGAGTATCACTCTGTGGCTAAAACAGCTGGAACAACAGCTTGGTCAAGTGTCGACTTAGCTTAATCATCGTCAGAGGGGTACACTGCCTAGAAATACAACGCAAAATCCTAAAAATGAAGGGTAGAGTACGGCGGGAAATCATTGCTCATGGTGGAAAGCGCATTATTGATCCTCCCAAGATGGTTGATACGAGAGATGTTTGTGAGGAGATGGTTGCAGCTAAGGAATGCGGATGAAAGAGATGATCATCACAAGTATTGGGTGAGTAAAGTTGCTAATGCGCCAAAAGGTTTAAGCCTATTTCTATGCCTCCTCCTTTCCCTCAGTGAATTAAAAAGAGGGAGGAGGAAGGCAAGTTCAACCACTTTCTCTCCATGCTAAAGCAACTATCTATCAACATCCCTCTTATCAAGGCAGTGGAGAAGATACTACGGTATGCGAAATATGTGAAGGACTTGGTTACCAAAAAGTGCACTGTGAGTCAGGAGCTTTCTCAAGAGCTTCAACATTGTAGTGTTATTGATATGAGGTCCTTTAGTTCAGAAGCCTGAAGATCCAGGTGCTTTCACTATACCCTGCACCATTAGAGATGTAGAGTTCGCAAGGGAACTTTGTGATCCAGGTGCCAGCATAAATCTGATGCCCCTTGTTGTCTACAAAAAGCTTAGATTGAGAGCCTCTGCTCTAACTAGCATGCGGTTATTGATGGCAAATCGCACAGTGAAGAAGCCTATGGGGATACTATATGATGTGTTGGTAAAAGTTGAGAGGTTTGTATTCGCCCAGCGGACTTTGTGATCCTTGATTGTAAGGTCGATTTTGAAGTCCCTATCATCTTAGGAAGGCCTTTCTTAGCCACCGGATGCACCTTATAGGATATAGAAAAGGGCCAACTCAAGTTCAGATTTGGGAAAGATGAGGTCGTCTTCAATGTTTCTCAGAAAGAAAGGAAAGACAAGGATGCGAGAATGGTTTCCATTATCAAGGCTATTGATGAAGCTAAATCAATGGTACCTCTTAAAGTACGATTGGGTGTTGACACGTTGGAGGCAGTGCTGATGAACTTCGATAGTGATAGTATCCCAACCCATGAGGAGACAGTGAATACACTAGGGGTGTTTTATGGTCCTAGCCCCCAAACTAAGCTAGCGCTAGATTTGTAGAATCGGAAGTCACCACCCATAAAGCCCTCCATAGAAGACCCATCGGAGTTAGAATTGTGGCCCTTCAAGCACATCTGAGGATGCATTTTTGGGAGCCAACAACACTTTGCTGGTCATAGTAGCTGCGGATTTAAATGATGAGCAAGCGGATATCCTTGTAATAACGCTCAAACAAATCAAGAAGACATCAGATGGACGATTATAGACATTAGTGGTATCCTTCCAGAGGTATGTACACACAAAATCCAGTTGGTCAAGGGCTACAAGACAAGTATTGAGCACCAAAGGTACCTTAACACTCCTATGCAAGAAGTTGTGCGCAAAGAGATCATCAAATAATTAGATGCAGGAGTAATCTACCCGATCACCGATAGTGAATGAGTGAGTTGGTGTTGTACGTCCCAAAGAAAGGAAGTATCACAGTGGTACCCAATGCAAACAAAGAATTGATCCCGATGCGTCCATTCACACGATAGAGGGTATGCATGGATTACAGAAAGCTTAATGCTTCGATAGAGATGGATCACTTTCCTCTACCATTCATGGATAAGATATTGGATCGACTAGCTGGAAAGAGGTGCCATTGTTTTCTTGATAGATAGTCAAGCTATAATTAGATCACCATTTCTCAAGAGGACCAAGAGAAGATGATATTTACATACCCCTATGTCACCTTCGCATTCAAGAGGATGTCATTTGGGTTGTGTAACGCCCCAGCAACATTCTATAGATGCATGATGTCCATCTTCTCAGATATGATAGAAGTTGCTATTGAAGTCTTCATGGATGACTTTAGTGTGGTTGGAGACTCATTTGAGGACTGCTGGAAACACCTACAAGCTATTTTGCAAAGATGCATGGGGAGTCCAATACAACAAAAACACTTATTAAAGACCAAAATTTAGGGACAAGTTATAAATATGGTCCTTGAAATATACATATAGGGATAATTTTATATACTAGTCTGTATTTTATCATTTTATTTTCTAAAAACGCTATTACTGGTCGGTGGCACTAAAATTTCAGCGGGAAATATAAGTGAATAGCGGGAATGAAAAATATTTCACTAATAAATACTTAATGTTTTTTCTCTCTCTCTCTCTCTATATATCTCAAATCCCCCAAATCTCTGTTTTCTCACCCTCTCTCTAACGTCGAATACATTAGCTAGTCCCTATTTATCGCGCAACATCAACAATCTGTGTAGCGCAGCATCAAAAATTTATGTAGCGCAGGATCAAGCATAAAAAATTTTTTTTGCAAAATTTCCGAAACCCATAGAAGAAATCATGAAAGGGTAGTTAAACTTTTCATCTACCACAGGTAAGTTTCTTTCTTTTTTATCTGATTCATCTCTTTCTTCTTCTTTTCTAGTAAAATCTAAAAAAGTTTCAACCATTTTTCTTTATGGAGGATTGAATATTTTGTTATCAGACTCTTGAAGATATTAATTCCTTTGGTTTAGGACTAAAAATGATAGTATTGGCTGTAAAGCTAGTATTGGCTTGAAAACTAGGGTTTTAAGGGTAAAAGAGGAGACATTGGAGAGTTTATTTTATAATTTTTCCTGTTACAATTTTGTTATAAGTTTCTTGAAGTGCCAAACTTTCTTAGTCACCACAATTTATATCTTACTAGATGATGATCTGGTTGGGTATTTTTACCATTTGAATCTGTAATTTTAGTTTACGTATTTCATGAGATGCAAACGTTGACAAAGCTTCGCTTCTCCCAAAATGCTTTTACTGAAACAGAGAAGAAGGGTTTCAAAGTAATTGAATTTTTCATTCTTACAATCATAATGCCTTTGTTGTATTTTTGACTCATGATTTGTGAATTTTATTTGATACAGAAACTCTTGGAAGGTCATGACTTTTACAGAATAAGAGTACCATCCAATGTATTATACCTTCCCGACAGAGAATACCTTGTTTCCTCAGTTAAAGCAATAAGTTTGGAACTGTTGTGTTTAAAAGTATCAGCATTTTGTGACTTGTATTGTCTGTACATTTGGAAATTCAAAAAAAAGTAGTCAAAATGACATGAATACTTTGCCTTCGTGTGATCTGATGTATGCCTAGGCCTTTATGTCTTATGCTGTTGAATCTTTTTAAGTATTTAAAGTTTCCCTATGATATTGAAGTTTTTGGGGTTAAAAAGTTAACTGTTGTCTAGCAAGGAACTTTTATGTGGACACTTTTCAGGGAAGAAACTTTCAGGCGATTTAATAATTAATACATACTTCCTAGAAATAATGCTATGTTTATCTGGACTATAATGCTATATTTATTTGAAGCTCACTTTTAGATTTAGATTACTATATATGTCAAGTCCACTTAGTTTTATTATAGTAACACAACTTCAATGAAAAAGTTCAATATCAGTAGTCCATTTTACTTGTTTATTATAAATCATTAAGATTAGTTGACATATTTAATAAAACGTTATGTGTTTGTTAGTTAATTTTGTTATTCTAAAATTGTATTAATTTAACTTTTATTTATAATCCAAGGTTATGGCACCAAGTAAGAAATGGATGCAACTTGTTCATGACCGACTTAATGAAGCCTACTTAGCCGGTGTACAAAAATTTTTGAATTATGCTTTCCAAAAAACAGGAGAATTATATGAAATAAGATGTCCATGTGTCAAATGTTGTAATACAACATTAGGAACACGTGAGACAGTTGAAACACATTTGCTAATATATGGAATTAATTAAAAATTATTCCTTTTGGTATCATTATGGAGAAGTCTTAAGTGAGCCACAATCAGAATGTGAAGATGGAGATCATACTTAAGTCAATGATTGTGAGCGCGAGGATGAAATACGAGAAATTTTGAGAGATATCTATTCTAATGATTATGAAAATAATGCATATATTTCTAATGATGATTCTCTTGAAAAGGAACCAAATATTGAAGCCCAAAAATTTTATAGCCTATTCTGGAGACTTCGAGAAGCCACTATATGAAGGTTCAAAAATTTCAAATCTTTCAACTTTGATCAAATTGCTTCATATAAAAAGTATGAGTCCTTGGAGTAATGAGTCATTTATGATGTTGAAAAATATTAAAAGATGAGTTGTTGCCTTATGGAGCCAATTTGCCAAATTCATATTATGGGGCAAAGAAGGTAAATAAGGACCTTGGACTTTCCTACGAAAAGATTGATGCTTGTCGAAATGATTGCATGTTATATTAGAAAGAGGACAAGTTACTTGATTCTTGTAAAGTTTGTCGTGCTTCTAGATGAAAAATTAATAAACATAGTGGGCAGGAAAAGCATAAAAAGGGTAAAAAGATAGCAGTAAAGACTTTACGCTACTTTCCTTGAAGCTTAGGTTTCAAAGGTTGTTTATGTCCTCAAAGACATCTTCTCTAATGACATGGCATCATGATGAAAGAGTTGATGATGGTACAATGAGGCATCCAGCTGATTCAATGGCATGGAAATCTTTTGATGAGCTTTATCCTTCATTTGCAGCTGACCCTCGTAATGTTCGACTTGGACTTGCGACTGATGGTTTTCAGCCATTTCAAAACTCAAAAACCTCATAAAACATTTGGCCTATAGTACTTATTCCTTAAAATTTACCACCTTGGTTGTGTATGAAATAGGAAAAACTTATTATGTCCATGCTTATTCCCAGTCCAGATGGTCCAGGAGATGCAATAGATCTTTATCTTCAACCCTTGATAGAGGAACTGAAGGAGTTATGGGAGGTTGGTATTGAGACCTTTGATGTATCAACCAGGCAAAATTTTCAGTTACATGCTTCTTTGTTATGGACCATCAATGACTTTCCAGCATATGGAAATTTATCTGGATGGAGTACAAAAGAAAATTAGCACGCCCATGTTGCAACAAAGACACTTCATCAATTAGATTGGCCAATTGTAAGAAACAGTGTTTTATGGGTCATCGATGTTATCTTCCTCTTAATCACAAATGGAGGAATGATAAAAAGTCATTTGATGGCACAAAAGAGAAAAGGCTTCCACGAAAAAAGAATCCTGGTATTGAGTTACTTAAACAATTTCAAGATTTGGAAGGTTTACAATTAACAAAGGATCCAAAAAAAAAGGGTCAAAATATCACATGGTGGTCGAAAAGATAATTGGAATAAGAGTATCTTTTTTGATCTTCCATATTGGAAGTCTCTTTTATTGCAACATAATTTGGATGTTATGCATATTGAGAAAAATATATGTGATAGTATTTTGGGGACAATTATGAATGCCAAAGGAAAGACCAACGACACCATCTAAGCTCGGCCAGATTTGCAAGAAATGAATATTAGGTCTGAGTTGCATCCAATAAGAAAAGGTGAAAAATATGAAATTTCAACGGCATGTTACACATTATCTCCACAAAAAAGAACAATTTATGTCTTTTCTTTGAAGAATTTAAAGGTGCCGGATAGATTTTCCTCCAATATTTCTCAATGTGTTAATTTGAAAGATCACAAGATTTCTGGCCTAAAGAGTCATGATTGTCATATTCTTCGACAATATCTGCTCCCTCTTGCAATAAGTGGTATGTTATCCAAAGCAGTATGTGAACCACTTAGTGAGTTGTCTTTATTTTTTAATACGCTTGGAGCCAAGGTATTAAGGACTGATGACTTGGAGCAAATTGAAGCTCAAATTCCTATTACTCTTTGTAAGTTAGAAAAGTTATTCTCTCCTTCATTTTTTAATGTCATGGTACACTTGCTTATTCACTTAGCAAATGAAGCTAAGCTTGGTGGACCTGTGATGGATGTATCCCATAAAACGATGGTTATATTTCTTGAAAACACTCATTCGTAATAGGGCTTGTCCAGAAGATTTTATAGCGGAGGGTTACCTTGCAAATGAATGTATGAATTTATGTTCAAGGTATTTGCATAACATTGATACAAAGTTAAGTAGGCCAGAACGGAATTATGATGGTGGAGTAAAACAATCTGATGTAGATTTATCTCTATTTTGCAAATCCGGAAGAACATTAGGGATTCCAAAACAATGTGATCTTGATGCAAACGAATTAGAGCAAGCAAATATATACATACTAAAGAATTGTGATGAAGTTCTATCCTTTTCTAGAGTATGATTTTTAATTTCCTATCATACACACTTCAACTTTTTGTTTATTTAGGATTGTCTCTCATTTCTAATAGATATGGTTCAATTTAAGTTTGTAGAGAGTTTGCACAAATTCATGTAGATGCTTCTCAACATTTGTCTAATGATGAATGGAATAGACAATTTATCGAGTGGTTTCAAGATAGGGTGAGTAATCTATACACATCAAATTTAAAATCTAATATTAATTAAAATAATCAACTTTGCCTTGTTGATAGGTTGCACAATTGCATAAAGAAGATGATAGTCGAAATATGGAAGATCGCCTCACACTTTCACATGGTCCTACCAAATATTTATTACATTATACTGGTTATATTGTCAATAGATGTAGATTTCACACAGAAGATTATAATAAAAATTTAAGGACTCAAAATTCTGGCGTGGTAGTTATGGGTGAGACTGATAAACATAGTGAGAACATTGATTATTATGGAGTTCTAACCGATGTTCTTGAATCGCAATTATTGAGTAAAAGAGTGGTTTTGTTCGAATGTAACTGGTTTGATGTATATGACAAAACAAAAGGAGTGAAAACTGATAAGTATGACATTGTGAGTCTAAATTGGGGTCGATATTTGAAAACAAATGGGCCTTTTGTTTGAGCGAATCAAGTATCTCAAGTATTTTATGCTAATGATAATTCCAATAAGGGTTGTTGCGTAGCACGAAAGATACAAGCTCGTGATACTTATGATCTTGTGCAACAAATAGACAATGATGTTACAGATTTTTAAAGAATCCTACACAAAATAAAAGAAAAAGAAATGACTGAGGTGTAGTATCTCCATATGCTTTAGCATCTTCGTTATTATACATTTTGATACATGTTTTTTTATCAAAAGTTTCTTATTTTGTATATTTCAATATTTTTGGTTATGTATTATTTTTATATATTGTCCTAATTTTGTTGTTGCAGGTTTAATATGAAACCATTAAAGGATGAAAATGAGGTGGCATGTAAGGTGAAATATACTTCCAAATATACATTTGTTGCACCAGGAGCTATTGGGAAGGGATGAGGAAGAGGGCTAAGATCTATGTGGTCTTTAGGGGTGTCTAGAACTAATATTCTATTTTCTCAATCTCCTGAAATGGGTATGTTTTTTTAATGTTATTGTGTTGTTAATTTTTACAACTGAGTTTTATGCTAATTTTCTTA
>JAPFFP010064448.1:0-25935 GCA_026153255.1 Solanum medicagineum | reverse complement strand
GCCTTAATCTCCTTTCTACTCAATTTGCATGATTTAAAGTTGATTTTACAATTGGGTTTACTAGTATGAACATGTCTATGAACTATGCTAAATCTATATAAAGTTATGACTGTTTTGCTATGTTTTGAGCCATAAATCTTGGATCTATTGTCAGATTTGATAAGGGGTTTGATGTATGTTGCTTGAGGGTGTTGCAAGGTGTTGATTGGTGGTTTTACAATGAATTTTTTTGCGTGATTTCATCTCTATATGTCATGGTTTTATATTAGAATTACACACTATGTGAGTGTTTGATAAAATGTCTGGATGTAGTGTCTTGAGGAATTGAAGGTCCAAAGCATGAGATATGATATAAATGATGTTATGATGATGAAATGAGCTTATGTATATGATGGATCCTATATAAAGCGTTGTATTAGACCATGCCCAATCTGTGGGGACCAAAAGCCCGAGTGACTTAGATGGGGGTTTGTACTCATCAACCTAGTGAGGGGTTTGTACTTCACCACCAGGGTGATGGGGTGGCATCATTATCAACCTAGATGGGGGTTTGTACCCATCAACCTAGTGAAGGGTTTGTACCTTACCACCTAAGTGATGGGGTGGCATCATCACCAACCTACCAAGGGGTTACTACTATGGAAAGCTAGCTTGGTCTCTTCTACACATATGATATCCTATATAAGCATGAGTTACTTAAGCATGTTTTACTTATTCATTGATCATATATGCCATATTGTTATATTACGCCTATTGCCTATTGATAAGCATTTTTATTATGATGCCTATCTCGTCTAGATTGCATCCTGCATACTTAGTACATTTAAACATACTAACATATACTCTTTCCTACATGATATCACCATGTAGGAACCGATGCCCAAATTGATCATCCACCTCGTCCATGTGGCTAGTTCGGTACTACTTAAGCTAGTTGGTGAGTCCTCCACTTTTGGGGCCTTAGTGTATGTTACTCTTATTATGTATTGAGACACTCTTCTTTATTTTCTATTTTGACTAGGAGGGTGAGTGCGGTTGCTTTGTCTTGACCCTGCTCTTATCTATGTATTAGAGGTGCTTGTTGGACATATTATGTATCTATTGTATGATTTTGACTCTTGTCTCTTGATTATGATGTTGTGCAAGCTTTTTCCCTTAGCCCTTTGCCCCTATTCTTACTTTTTATGTCTTTTCTATTCTTCTGTGACCGATGATGTGTAATGATAAGTTAATAGGCTTGTTTGAGGTTCCTTCGGGTTTCCCATTCGTCGTGTCACGTCTAGGCCCTAGGCTTGAGTTGTGACATTGACCCAATATTTATGAAGTATTGGATCTATTAGAAGACCACCTTGCGTCTAATTGGCCCATGGCCAAAAAAGACTATCATCTATTTATTTGTTTAGTTGAATGATATGTATATCAATTTGTATGTACCATTTTCGTAATGACCCTAAAGGTCATTGTTTAAATTTTATGATAGAATTATAAGTTTACCCCTTTTGATAGAAGTTTTGAGTCATGTTTGATTGATTGTAAAAGGTTATTTTTAAAAATTTGTGAAAGTTAAGATTTTTGCCATAGATTGAAGTTTTGAGGTTTGAATTGTGGAGTTTCGAAATTTTAAGTCATTCGGGTATTTGAACCTCAAAATGGAATTCCATCAATTCTATTAGTTCTGAAATATGAAAATTAGCATCGAAGAGTTGTCTAAATCAGATTCAGAGTTGTTATGTGGTTTTTAGGTTCGGAGTTGAAAACTGAATTAAAGCTAGAGTTTGGGTTAACTTTGGTCTATGGTTTCAGTTTTGGTGCCCATATTGATTTTCTGATGGTTTCAATAGTCTTAGGAGGTGATTTTAGTGCTAAAAATAACTTTGACTAATTTTTTTAGTATTTTGGTATCATTTTGATGTTTTAAATGGTGTAAGTTAGATTTTAGGCGCTTAGTCGGGTTCCGAGTCAAGGATGACACGGATTCAATTTCAGAAGATTCCGGTGAGCCCAGAACGTCAAATTTAGTACGATTACATATATGATTTATGTATACATGATTTTAAATAAATTCCAAGGATTGATTCCGAGTCTTCGAAATTGCTTAATAAGTTTGTTGTGATATGGTGCAGCAGGCCTTCCTTTAGTGAAGTCCTAGTCATTAAAGTGACCTCGCTATAGCGAAACCATTATAGCGATCAGGTGTTTCAATGATCCCCACCTATTTTTTGGGTGTCACTATAACAACATCAGAAAGGGGTTCTCGAACCCATGATTACCTATTTTTTCCTCCATTTTTAAACTTTGAGGGCTCGGATTGGACGAATTTTTCCTGGTTTTTTGAAGTCTTTTCATTGAAAAAAGTATTTTTACTCCTCTTTTCATCACTCATTAATTATTCTTTAATTTTACGTCAAATTTGGAGTTTTCAATGGAGAAAATGGGAGGTGGGAGGTTTCATCAACTTGGATTTTTCATGAAATTGATGATTATGGACTCGTTTCAACTCTATTTTTGAATTAATTTTCACTAATAGTTGTTTGATCACAAGAGAAACATTTTCATATAAAAATATCCATATTTTTTACCTTGATTTTCGATACTGAAATCTTGGATGAGTTTACCCTTTTCTCTGAATTTCTTGATTATAGTGTTTTTATTTTCGAATTATGATTATGAATTCATTTTTGAGTAGATTGTGGCACTTTCGATATGATTTGGAAGGGAAAGGCATTGTCATTGGAGTGATTGATTGGTTAATTTGACGCAAGTGGATCATAAATCTTGGTTTATTTAATTGAACTTATTATTTTCTTTTTATGTGAAATTTGGGGATTAGTGACATGTTCTAGTGGATATGATTGGATAATGGGAATATTGAGGTGCTGATATGTATGAATTGATGCCTATTTTTATTGAATAAGAGTTGTGAATTGGGATTGTAATGCCAACTGTTGAAGTGTAAAAGCGTTCATGTTGACCTAATTATTGAACTTTGTTTCATGTTACATGAAAATGTCTATTGAATTGCTTTATGTGAAATATTAAGCTAGTTGTGTAATCTAGCAATTGTTCAAACTGTTGAAATTATTGCAAATGAAATGTGGACTCAATGAGAAAGTGTCCAAGTTATGATGACAAAGTGGTTATTGAAAAGCATGAACTATGCTACGATGTGACTACTAGGTAATATTTTGATGATGACAGAAATGTTGAATGAACGACAAGAATAGTTGTTGGTTATTGAATGAATGATTTATGTGGACATCTTGCATACTCTTATACTTGTGAAAGTGATTTATGTGCTGATATGACATATTTGCTTCATATTCCATTGAAGATAAAAAATCAAAGGAAAATGGTTTCAGCTAGAAAAAGAAAAGAAAAAAAATTCAAAAGAAAAGAAAAAAAGAAATGAAAAGCTGAAGAAAAATGATTCCGGCTAGATATGAAAGTAAATGCCGAAGAAATATGATTTCGACAGATACATGGTCTTTGTGTGGTCTCTATGAGTTCTGATCTGAGTATATAAATGATGTGTATCATAGGACAGACATACATCATGATTACTAGACATTTGCATTATGTTTCTTGTACTTCATAACATTTCATTCCATATGATTTCTTGCTTTAAGGCGGTAAATGTACAAGTGTGATATGTTGAATGATTTGAACTTTATATGTATTGTGGAGAATGGTCTATTGAGGTGTGGTGATGTATACATATATGTGTGAGTGTGTGTATGTGTGTGTGTGTATGTGTGTGGAATGACTTGAATCTTGTTTACTTCTGAGATTAGACAATTGAGCATTGTGATATGAGATGGTAGTTGTATATATTTTTTATATTGTGTATGCTGGCCTTTTCTGTATGCATGATTATTATCCGAAGGTATATGGTTGGGATGGAAGGAGTGCTTAATTCATTATTCTCTACCTATGATTAGGTCCTCTTGTTGGGTGCCTTGGTACTCATCCTTGTTTTTCCACGCATGTGTACAGGTACTGATCTCGGATCCAACTAATCTTTTCCACTCTTTTTACGAACCAAGCTTTTGATGGATTGAGAGGCAGTTGCTTATTGATCTCGCGTACTCTCAAGACTATTAGACTTCTATGATAGTTTTGTTTTATTTGAGACATAAATACTATGAGTCTTGTATTAATTTATTTGGATTCTACTATTATAGAGGCTTGTAATATGTGACAACTAGTTTTGGGATGGTTTTAATTTGGATTATGCCCTTTATGTGTTATATCCTTGTTATTTTTAATGTTTCATAGTTTTTGCTTTTGTTTTATCTTGTACTATGTTGTTGTGACCTGTTTACACTGACCTGTCTCGGTGGGTAAAAGCTAGTGACATCACACTCGATTTCAACTCATGACAAATTCTGTATCAGAGCCCTAGGTTCATAGATCTCACATGTATACAAGCCCAGTAGAATAAAGTCTCAAGGATTAATATAGAGATATTTGTTGTTTATCTTTGAGAGGCTAGGAAAACTATAAGGAAAATTCTCTTTTACTTCTTTCAACTCAGTCCTGCGGGAATTCTTTATTTAGTGTTAAGTGTCTAATGTTCTTTTGATAGATGGCCAAGTCTAAAGCATCAGTTGCTGACAGGGGAGAGGTAGCCCATGAGACTTTTACTGAGACTCTAGTTCAGAGTAGAGCCACGGTCGAATTTGGAGGCCGAGGTAGGGGCTAGGGTCAAGGAAAAGCACCAACTCAAGGCTATGAGAGTTGTATCTCCCAAAAGACTGAGCTTTAGAGTAGAGGATATCAGGTTCCTCTGGAGTATGCAAATGCAATATTATTCTAAGTTACATTTTTTAGGGTGTTGGATGTGCTTTACAGCATGGCACAAATTGGATGTGCCACAGGTACCCTGGGAGGTTCATAGACCTACGTAGATTGTCAAGATCTTATTCAAGGACCTATTTCATGCTCAGGTGGCTAGTTACTTTCTATTGATTATCAATAGAGCTACAAGCAAGTTTAGAAGATGAAACTACCAAATTAAGGTAGTAAGGGTAAGGATGCTTACAATTTCTTGACTTTATACCACAAGACATTGGAGGCCATTTTCCTACTTGATTCTCTAGGTGTTAGATTTGATGTTCCTCAGCTCAGACTCATCGCTAGATGGTGGTGGAGGACATATATGAGATATAGGTCAGTTGGATCCCCTCCGATAAAGTGGGGTGTATTCTCAGAGGCTTTTCAGGATCAATTTATTCCTTGGAAAGTTTGGGAGGAAAACCAGACTGGATTTGAGATTTTGACTTAGGGTAGCATGACCATTGCAGAGTATGAGGCCCGATTTTATCAATTATCATGCCATTCCATTTCCTTAATTCCTACTGAGGTGGAGAGAATTCATAAATTTGTGAGAGACTTGATTTTTTCCATTAGATCCTATGTATTAAGGTTAGATCATGGGGAGACTCCTTCTAGACTATTGTGAGTACTGCCAAGGAGGTGAAGTTGATGGTTCGAGAGGATTTTGGGGGCTCTACGAGAACCTGAGCTTCAGGTCATTATTCCAACACTTTTTCAGAAGGTAGATGGTTCCATCTATTAGGTAGTATATCATAACATCAGGGTCTAATGCATGCTTCATTGCTAGCTTTAGAGGGTGGTTCTGATTCATTGCTAGCTTTAAAGATCTATAGGTCGAGGTGGCTACAACATTCCTCCTAGTTCTTCACACCATCAACCCACTCTGAGGTCTTGTTATGGTTGTGGAGATCATGTTCATATGATCAGATAGTGCAATTTACAAACTCATTCTGATCCATACCATACCCATTTAGCAGTACCTACAAGAGATTCAGTACCTTTAGCTAGAGGCCCAGCTCCACTTATTAGGGGGGTGGTAGAGCTTAGACTAATAGAGGTGGCCATTATCCTAGTAGGTGTACTAGTAATTCTTTAGTTCAGTAGCGTAGTAGAGGTACTGTTCATTCTGATGGAAGTTGTGGTGCTCATTGGTATGCATCTCTAGAGAGACCCGAGGCAGAGGCCTCAATGCGATTATTACAGGTATTGTCTAGTTTATCATCAACTTGTATTTTGTGTTGTTTGACCCTGCTTCTACTTATTCATATGTGGCCATATACTTCTTTTCTAGGTTTGACTTAGTGTGTGATCATATGTCAGTGCATATATATGTTTCTACTCCAGTAGGAGATCTTGTAGTGGTGGATCGGGTGTACCGATCTTATCTTGTCTCTCTGGTGGGTTATAATACTTGGGTGTATATGATTATTCTTGATATGGTTGATTTTAATGTTATCTTAGATATGGATTGTTTGTCTCCATATCATGCTATTCTTTCTTGTTTTGTTAAGACAGTTACTTTGGCTATGCCTAGTGGACCAAGGGTTGAATGGAAGGGTTCATGTGGTTCTAATCCTGGAATGATTATCCAATATATTTGGGTTCAGAGGTTGATTTTATAGAGGTTGTTTATCCTGCTTGGCCTTTATTTGCTATATCACTTCCAATTAACCTCATATGGAGTATATCCTTCTTGTTCGCAAATTTATGGATGTGTTTTCTACCGATATCCCAAGAGTCCCTCTTGATACTGATATTGATTTTGCTATTAACATGGAGCTAGGCACCAAGCCTTGCTGAATTTGCTATTTCTTCCTATCATATCGCTCCTGCTAAATTGAAGGAGTTGAAAGAGAAGCTTCAGGGTTTGTTGATTAGGTGGTTTATTCGGCCTATGTTTAAGAAGGATGGGTTTATGAGGATGTGCATCGACTGCTGAGAGTTGAACAAGGTGATTGTTAAGGATAAGTACCCTATTTCTACGATTGATGATTTGTTTGATCAGTTTTAGCATGCGGAGGTGTTCTCCAAGATTGATTTGTGGTACTGGTATCACCAGTTTAGGACTACTTTCTAAATGAGGTATTTTCTCACTAAGCGTTTCTAGTTATGTCATTTGGATTAACCAATGCACTTGCGACGTTCATGGGGTTGACGAACAAAGTATTTTGGCCTTATTTGTATTCCTTTATGATTGTATTTATTGATGATATCTTGGTCTATTCCAAGACAGAGGCTGACCATGTAAAGCATTTGAGAATCATGCTTTAGAGGCTCAGGAGAAGAGGCTTTATGCTAATTTCTCTAAGTATGAGTTTTTGCTCAGTTAAGTAGCATTTTTTGGGCATGTGGTGTCCAAAGAAGGCATTAAGGTTGATCCAGCGAAGGTGAAGGCCATTAAAGGGTGGGCTACACCTACCTCCACCACTGATATTCATAGTTTTGTGGATTTTGCTGGTTATTACTGGCGTTTCATACATGGTTTCTCTAATATAGCAGCTTCATTGACAAGACCCACTTAGAAGAATGTGATATTTCATTAGTCGGAGGAGTGTGCGGCGAACTTCCAAAAGCTTAAGGATTTGTTGACTACCACACCCGTTTTGACCTTGTCTGAAGAGGGTGTTTCTTTTTCATCATGTCTTATGATATATCAAGTTTTGGGTTAAGAGGTGTGTTGGTGTAGAAGGTTGCCTATTCCTCAAGGTAATTGAAGACTCATGAGAAGAGCAACTCCATAATGATCTAGAATTGGCAGTTGTTGTCTTTGTTTTGAGGTTGTGGTGGCACTATTTGTATGGAGTTCATTGTGAGATATTTATTGATCATCGTAGCTTACGGTACATATTTAGCTAGAAGGACTTGAATTTGAGGCAGGGGAGGTGGATTGAGCTTCTAAAGGACTATGACTTAACCATTCTATACCATTTGGCAAGGGTCAATATAGTGGTCGACACTTTGAGTATGAAGACTTCTGGTTTGGAAAACTTTGTAGCCATCTGGGTAGAGGAGCAACCCTTGGCTAGAGATATTCAGAGATGGCTAATGGGTTGGTTAGAATACAATGTTTTGATGATGGTAGTGTGCTTTCATTCCTGGAGGCCTGATCTCTTTTGATGGATCAGATCTACAAGCGACAGTTTGAGCATGAGAGGTTATGTCTCATTCTAGACAAGGTGACTAGGGTTGAGGCCAATGGGGTCATCCTTGATATCGATGGAGTTATGAGGTTTGGGGGTCAGATTTGTGTACCTAACTAGGGTAACTTGATTAGGATGATAGAAGAGAAGGCTTATTATGCTAGATATTTCTTTCATCTAGGAGTAACAAAGATGTACCATGATTTGTAAAGTTTCCATGTGTAGCATGTCTTACATATAAGATGATGGAAAAAGAGAGTTAGCCAAAGAAGTGCATAGGCTGGCTAGATTGGGAATAAAATTGAATGAGTACAGTAGTGGTGGTGTGATGGTGCTACTTGGGTCTGAATCTTCTTTGATTGTGGATGTTAAGTCTAAGCAAGTCCTTGACCCCACCTTAGTTGAATTGAAGGCCTAAATGAAGGAAGGAAAGATAGAAGTTTTCTCATAAGGGGGAGATAGTGTACTTCAATGTCAAGGGAGGTTGTGTGTGCCCAACGATAATAAGTTGAAGAAGTTGATACTGCAAGAAGCTCACAACTCTTCTAATTCTATTCATCCCGATTTTACAAAAATACATAGATATTTGAGGGAGATCTATTGGTGGAATGAAATGAAGAGGGATATTGTCAAGTTTGTGGCCAATTGTACGAATAGCCAACAAGTCAAAGTTGAGCATCAAAGGCCTGGTGGCCTAACTCAAGTTATTGATATTCCTACTTAGAAGTGGGAGGAAGTCAATATGCACTTTGTAGTGGGGTTTTCTAAGAACAAGAAGAGTTTTGAGTCCATATGGATGATAGTGGATCGACTGACAAAGTTAGCTCACTTCTTACTGGTTAAGATAGCATTTAGTGAGGAGGATTATGCTCACTTGTATATTTAAGAATTAGCGAGGTTGCATGGGATACCATTATCCATCATATTGGATCGAGGGTGTCCAATTTACCTCTCATTTTTGGAAATCTTTTCAAAGGGTTCTTGGTATTAAGGTGAAGCTAATACCGCTTTCTATCCCCAAAATAATGGGCAAGCTACGAGAATAATTCAAACATTGGAGGATATGTTAAGGGCTTGTGTGTTGAAGTTTAAGGAGAGATAGGATGAGCATTTGCCTCTTATCGAGTTTTCCTACAATAATAGCTTTCCTGTAAGCATTGAATTGTCAATTTGAGCCATTGTATGATACACGGTGTAGATCACCTATCGGGTGGTTTGAAGTTGGTGAGATGACTTTCATAAGACCAAACTTATTTATGGGCACAATGGAAAACGCGAGACTCATAAGTAAAAAGTTGAAAACTACCCAAAGTCACCAAAACTCCTACTTTGATGTAAGGAAGAGGGACTTTGAGTTCAATATTGGTGATTGGATATAATTGTAAGTGTCTCCCATGAAAGGTGTGATCTAGTTTGGTAAAAATGGAAAACCAAGCCCTAGGTATGTAGGTATCACAAAGTGGTGAGGAGAATAGGTTGGGGGCATATAAGTTGGACTTACCTAAGCAAAATGAATTTAATTCACTCGGTCTTTCATGTGTCAATGTAGTAAAAGTTCACAGGTGATGTGAACTCCGTAGTTCCCTTAAGATGTGAACATTGAAGAGAATTTGAGTTATGAACAAGTATCGGTTGAAATCCTAGATAGGTAAGTGAAGAAGCAAAGGAACAAGGAATTTGCATCCTTTAAAGTACTTTGGAGAAATCAACAAGTTGAGGGTGCAACATGGAAGCAGACATGATGAAGCGTTACCTGTATCTATTTCACTCTACTCAAGCCTAAGGTATCAAGTCCTTTTTGCCCAAAACCATAAATGTCTTGCCTTTCAGTTTTGCATGATACTTACACTTATTTTCATGTTCATGGATTGTTTTGAAATATATTTCAAGTATGAATTTTGGAAATTTCATGAAAAGATATTTAGATTGTATCTTTGCATGCAAGTTAGGTTGTTAGATGATGTTTAACTCCTTAGAGCCTATGTTTAAGTACATTCAGGGACGAACATTCCTAAGGGGAACAAATTATAAGGACCCTCAACTTAGAAGTCTAGAAAGTACAGAAAAGTTGGACTGGAAATGCCCAGGAGTAAATTCACGAAGCCAAGTTCATTACTCATGGTTTAATGACGAGCCGTAGACCAAGCTCGTGGATAAGAGCCTCTAGAATTTGAAATTTTTCTAAGTGTAAAGTGATCCACGAAGACCATCAATGACCCATGGAAGGAAAGATGGACTGTAGATAGGGTCGTAGGTGTGAATTCTAGACATCAAGGAAGTTTGAAGTTTTTAGAAGGTAACCTAATATCAACTAGACAATTTGTATTCCCTTGCACGGTCCATGGTTAGCCTTCATGAATGAGGTCCAAAAAAGGTGAAAATTTCACTAAGTGTGGAAGGACTCCAGAAGGCCATCCATGACTTATAAATCAAAGAATGACCCGTGGATATGGGTTTCATGGTTGGGGTGGGTAACCATTTTCTAATGATTGGTAAAGGAGAATGGGAAAACATAAACCATGACTCATGGTTCCATCTACGACCCGTAATTGGGGTCTTGCGGATTGAATCCGATAGTTTTAATGAAGCACAATTTTGTCCTTTTCACCAATTCTAAACCTAAAACTATGTTATTTTTGTGACTCTTAGGCCCTTAAACAGAGCTTAAGAGCCCTAGATTCCCGTTCCTTTTTCATTCTTCCACTTTCTCAAATTTTCGTAGACATTTATTCTCTCTAAAGGCAAGGAAAAGAGGGCTAGGGTTATGAGGGTTTTCATCATAACAACAAGTTCCTTCTTCATAGGCTTACCTATGGCATGTGAGTTGATTTGTGGGTCTTCTTTCACCTACAAAGTCCTACATTAAGCATCATGCATGCTAATGATGATTTCAAGATGTTTTATGTTATAATATGCCTTTAACGTTACCATACGCTATTTTATTAAGTATTTTCATGTGTTTTAGGTCGATGATGATGACCCTAGTTATGTGGATTTTGAATGAGAAGAGTGTGTTTTAAATGCATGTTTTATGTAAATATATTATTCCCATGCTCATGCATGTTTCTTATGGTTTATGAGTTATTCCTAAATAAAGATTTGGCCCACTAAGTTTGAAGTCAATCCTTGCATGTTATATGATGATACGTAAGGCATAAAAGAAAGATTTTAAGTTGATGATTTGTCAAAAATATGAGCATGTCAATAATGCCCTAAATGATGTTTTTTATCATCCCTAAGATGGAAGGACAATTCTCACTTGGTGGTTCTTAGGTTTCGAGCTACTCTTGAGATTGTTACTTATGATTCTAAGCATCACTATTTGACCAAGTTTATGTTTAAAAGAATTTTGTGGGATGACTTAACACTGAATGAGGCATTGAGGTGGGTTTCGGTAAGGGAACCTAGAAGCAACCCTTTTCCCTATTAAGTGTGATCCACCATAGGAGCCCTTGTAGGCTAGGCTAGTGGATCCACATAGGCCAATTATGAAAATGATGATGCATGCTATGTGATGGAGTTCCACCCAAGAAGTGGTCTGCCCATTCCAACGTAGGGGGTTATGTTTGATTTCATGTAGTAGCTCAGATGGTCTTCTATATCGATTACGGTCCACTCCCATAAGAGTATGATATTAATGTCTTCATTCCATCACATGTGTTTTGTTTATGTATTACTTTTACTCATATTGAATGTAATTCCTTGTGCATAATTAAGCTCATACGAAAGTTGCCTTTGTCATTTCATGCATTAGAGTCTTTACCTTGCAAATGATAGCATTACAATTTCATACATGTATTGTATCTCACATACTTAGTACATTCCAAAAGTACTAACATATATTTTGCCCACAGAATGTCACCATGTAAGGACAAGTGCTCTTCCCTCAGCTTGTGGCTAGTTCTTCCAATTCTCCAAGACTAGTTGTATTATGATGAGCCCTTAATTTGAGATTCCACCTATTTTCTCTTCTTGCTATGTATTCTTGGACATAATATATGTTTTGGTTTTTAAATTGGAGGCTTTTACTTTCTATTTTCAAATTTCGAATCTTTTCTATTTTAGGGAAACCGACATTTACCGGTTGTATATTTATAGACCTAGTGTATGTCTTTGAGGTGTTGCTTCAAATGATATCCCATAGACCTTATCCATTTATTTCTGCAACATGGATGAGTTTGTGCCTATGAATGCTCAATATGTTAAGATAGCTTAGATGAGGTGCCTACGAGTGTCTCATTCGTCGTGTTACGACTAGAACCTATGCTTGTGTTGTGACATATATGATGAGGTATATTATGAATGATGAAAGGATTCAATATATTTTATACAAATTCATGAATATGATGTATGATAAGGGCTACCAAGCATGTTATGAAACTATGGAAATTCTATGAAAGCTATGAGATATTATGAAGCCCTTGTTTTGATACTAGGACGCACCTTCTTGTGAAAGGATAATTCTACCTTGAAGGGGTTATAGATTTTAATAAGTTATTTTTACCATGAGGTTATCTTTTCCAAGCTTATACATATATAATTATGTTCATATATACCATGGAACTAGACTTAGCACCAAATGGGATTTAAGGTGAGGGACTATTCCCAAGGGTCCTTATATAAAGTTTTACTTCTCATAACTATGTAATACTGTAGGATTATGTATTAGCAAGTAGATCCACATTGTCATGATCCAAACCTAGGGCCTAGTCATGAAACAGCAAAAGTGACACCCAAAGGCATCCCATCTAAGCCTCATCTTTATATCATAAGCATTTATAAGGTAAAATAAGCATATATAAGAGAATAAGAAAGTGGAAAAGCATAAACCTAGGAACATCATAGTTTCCATTAGGAGAATAGATATCAATCCACTGTGTCTAAAATATGCCTCTACATCATAAAAGCTTATGATGTAGAGGCATATTTATGCGCCTTGTCCGCGGTCCCTACATGGTAAGATTGTGTAAGCAAAGAAGTATGAGTTAGTATATGGAATGTACTAAGTATGTAGGTATGCCATAAACTAAAGGGCAAAATAAATATCAATATGCATAATCGTAATCAATAGGATAAGGACACAATATGTATGAGCAATGTAAGTTAAATTCAAGAAAAGAAGCATCATCAAATCAATTTAAAGCATTAGCATACATATGTAAGAATAAGACCATAACTGACATATAAGACCATGTGGACTATAAAATGGAATCTTGTTGTTCCCTCCACTAAGCAAATAGGAGTCTACTTTGGCAAAGTAGACTCGATCCTTACCATATGGGCTCTATCCTAGCATGGTAAAAACCCATTATTTGACCCCACCCTTTAAGCTCTATCTTAGTATGATAAGTGTCCATCATCAAAGCTAAATGGATCCATTATTACACATTTAAGGCATAATATTCATTCCTAAGGTGGCACATATTTATGAGGCAATGGGATCTAGCAAAGCCCTCTCGTGCTAAGTCATATCCTGCAAAATACGTAAATCATGCATATACATAGATATTAACATCGTTCATACTTCATTTAAAACCTACTTTCATAGTTCATAAAGTAGTCATCATAGCCTTTCATAAAAATAGCCTTTCATAAAAACATCTCATGTCGTAAGATAGTCCATCTATTTTGCTATTCATCATGGTATGCGTAGACATTCCAACCTTAACATCATCATTGTAAATATTAGGGTTTCATCACCCTCTTTATCATAGCATCATCATTATCATCATCATAATATCATCATTGTCATAAAATATGCTTTTACATACTCAGGATTATAAATATGAAAATCTAGATCTTTATCATAGGAGACTAGGGCTAAATATGAATCCATGAGAATTTGCGTCTAAATTATGCAATTGGATGGAATTCATAGAGGAAACATGCAATTAAAAATCAATTTGGATCATTAGTAAATGAACCCACATCAAATCATTAAGCCCCAGTCATGCATACATTAAAAGCACATACGTTTCTTGGAAATCACATAAATCATATAGTTCTTCATAATTAATGCATAATTAGATATAATTATTATGAAGTAATCATAATCCATACATTTAAAATCATAACATAAAAACTCATAGAAAATCATCATGAGACTTTGATAAAAGGAGTTTTGGATTGGGCTTCATGGATGAAACTAATATATGAATGAAGTTGTATATTCCTCAAGTGAGAAACCTTAGAATTGAAGGAAAAATTTGGAAATCCTTAGGTCAACCTTCAAACCCTAGCTTCAATGGAATCTTTCTTCTAGTGAGAGAAATATTTGAGAATCCTTGAAAGAGTTATGAGGATGAATGACTTTGAACGAATTAGGAATAAAACTTATAGAGGTTAGGTCGGTTAAGGTAGTTGAGAGGGCCAAAACGACATGGTTTAAGTCACAAAAGAATTGGAAATATCAAAAAGGTCTTTCATTAAAACCTAAAAGAGCCGTCCATATGACCCCGTCTACGAGCCATGAATCCATCTACGGCTCATGACTTGGACCATAGATCTTTCTAGTCACAAAAGTTGAGCTACTGAAATTTGCATCTTTCAAACCATGAATATTAGGACAACTCATCAATCCATCTACAATTCGTAAGTCTCGTAGAGTAGTTCCAGACATGGAAAAATTTAGGTCCTTAAGGACTCCTTTTTATGACATTTTTGATGAGATATGGTTCCATATATAGTCTGTCCTTTTAATCATGAATCAAGTAAATCAACCCAAAAAATGCCCAAAAATGTACCTCGAAAATGTCCAGAATCGTAATTTTCATATATCACAAAATCTGACTTCATATTCTTGTTCAGGGGCCAAAATTGAGTAGGAAATGGGTCTAACCTAAATTTTAGAGCAACCATGGCAAAAACTAAATTTTCAAAGTGAGCTGAAAAATATTGCAAGTGTGTATTCATTCAGCAACACGCACTAATGTTAAGGTTGTCTTGATTTTTGACTTCGGTCCAAGACTTTTAAGTCTTGGGCCTAAGTGTTCTCATACGTGAAAATACTTATACATAGCAATTTTTCACCCTCATATCATCCTAAACATTCCCCAATACTCAACAAAGCACTTACACAAATATTTCACTCCTAAACTCAAGACTCAAACCCTCTTCCGGATCATCAGGATTTCACTCAAGCTTCAAGTCTCCATTAAAGTCTTCTTCAAGAAATTCTCCAAACCGAAGGTATATGGGTTTCAACCATTGAGTCCTTTCACCCATGGTGCCTAATCCTCTTTTCTACTTAAAAAATGTATGATTCAAAGTTGATTTACTCATGGGTCTTGATTATTATAAATTCCACTGCACGGTGAATTGGGGTTTCATAGTATGATTGTTTTAACATGTTTTGAGCTATAAATCTTAGATCTAATATGAGATTTAATGAAGGGTTTTGATATATGTTGCTTGAGGGTGTTACAAAGTGTTGATTAATGGTTTCACATAGGATTTACTTGCATGCTTTCACTCTTGAATTGCATGATTTTACACTAGCCCTACTCACCCGCCAAGTGTTTGATAAAATGTCTGGTTATGATTTCTTTTGGAATTGAAGGTCCAAAGCATGTCTTATGAGTTTAATGACTTCATGGAGATTTTAAGCTTCATAAGGATATGTCTAATTCATGGAAATGTTGATAATGTTGTCGGGCCGGATTAAGCCCCTCTTTCAAAGATCTTACCTCTTGTGAGCCTTTGATGTTGATGCTAATGTAAAGATAATGTTGATGATGACTCATTCTTATGTATAATGATCAGCTCTCTATTTGAGGTCAATGATGTTAAGAGCTACTCGTGCCATGTCTCTATGTTTGTGTCAAGTTATTAAAGTATGATTATCTTATATATATTCTGTAGGATTAGACTTAACACTAAGTGGACTAGAGGCGACTCCCCAAGTCCCAAAACTACATGCCACCATGGGTGAAGGATTTAGAGGCGAGTCCCCAAATTCCTAAGAGGCGAGTACCCTAAATATGAGGGCTTGATGTGAGTACCCAAATCTAGGCTGGAAGCGAGTACCCGAGTCCAAGACCTAGAGGCGAGTACCCGATTCACATAGGGCTTAGTGAATACACTTAGTCATTAGGAGGTTTACCTTAACAAGTAATTTCCCCCTTTCTTCCGGTGTAGGGGTAACATCGGGATTCCAAGTTGTAGCTTGCTTTGTATTATTTTATGTCGGTTGAGGTTTCTTCCCATGGTTACGTATTATGGTCTGTACATGTTGATTATATTGTAATCATGTTTTACTTCAAGCATCATTCATACATGTCATATCGTTATTATGCTATCTATTGCTTATACTTATGCATTTTGACTATGTTCATTATCTCTTGTTGCATTGTATCTTACATACTTAGTATATTCAAATGTACTAACGGTATAATCTATGCCTACATGATGTTACCTTGTAGGAACTAGAGCTCCTATTGGTTCTCCTCGTGGCTAAACAGATTGTTCATGGTAGCGTTTGGTGAGTCCTCATGTCCTGGGACAATATCTATCTTCTTCATGTTTATGTTTAGACTACATCTTATATGTTTTCTAATACTTCTGACTATGAGGGTAAGCCAAATTACTTGTCTTAACCCCCACTAAGTTCTATGTGTAGAGGTGTTGTTGGAAAAGTCATGTATTATGTTTGAGCTTTGACTCGCCTATTTACTCAAATATTTAACCCTCTCTCCCTTAGTCTCAATTCCCTTGTTTATGTTTATCTGTTATTATCATTTTTTATTTACTTCCGTGAATAAGGATGTGTAATGATATGCAAAGAGGCTTATTTAGGGTTCCTTCAGGTTCCCTATTCGCCGGTCAAGACTAGGCCCTAGGCTTGGGTTGTGACAAAGATGGTATCAGTGCACTAGGTTGATAAATCCTTGGAGTCCGACACACCGCTTTGATCAAAGTCTTATTTATGGTTGTATTGTGCACTACAAATATGAGTAGGAGGCTATGAGATGTTGTAGGAAAAGTTTCCCTTCTTCATGTTCTAAGTTATGCTATAGAGTCGGAGTAAGTTTTCCCCTTAACTATTGTTCTTTGCTATGCTAGATCATGCCTAACACAAGAGGAAGAATATCCCACTATCCCAAGGAACAACTGGCTCATGATGGGTTCCATGATGGTCTCACCATGCTTGCTCAAGTTGTGGCTAATCAATCACAACCAAGGGACCCAAGCCCATCATCCTCCTACTCCTGCATCTCGAGTGAGAGACTTCATGAGGATGAACCCGCGGAAATTCTATAGGTCAAAGGTGGATGAGGACCCACAAGGGTCTATTGATGAGATTTACATTATGTTGGCTATTATGGGCGTGAGGTCGGAAGAGAATGTGGAGTTGGCAGCTTACCAACTCAAAGGGGTAGCACAAACATGGTTTAATCAATGGAAGGAAGAGAAGGGAGTTGATAATGTGGTGCTATGGGAGAAGTTCAAGGTGGCTTTTCTTAACCGGTTTTTCCCTCTTGAGCTTAGGAAGGCCAAGATGGTGGAGTTCATAAATCTGAAACAAAGTTCTATGAGTGTGAGGGAGTATACCCTCAAGTTCAACCAACTTTCTAAGTATGCTCTCCAACTTGTGGGCGATCCAAGGTCTAGGATGAACAAGTTCGTGATGGGTGTCTCTGATTTGGTGAGTGAGAAATGCCGGTCCGTTTTATTGGTTAGTGACATGGAGTTGTCCCGTTTGATGACATATGCCAAACAATTAGAAGGGAAAAAGTTGAGGAAGATGAGAAGTGAGGGCTCCAAGAGGGCTCGATTTGAGGGTAGCTTCCAAGATCATGAGTCTGACCATGCTCCAAATTTTTAGGGTTTTCAAGAGTAGAGTGGGCAGCCCTAATAATCTAGGTGAAAGTATTGGTGGACAAGCTCATTCTATGTGCGACAATTGTGGAAAGTGCCACCGGGGAGATTGCTTAGCCAGATCGATTGTGTGTTTTGGATGTGGTGGAATGGATCATAAGATGAGACAGTGTTCATAGGTCCCCAAGAACCATAAGGATAGTCGTTGGCATTCTCAACCATACCTCTCTAAGAGTCACTAGGCTTGGCATGGTGCTTCGAATGTAAGTTGAAGTTTTTGATTTTGATGGATCTGAGCTTCATCATTCTTTTGGTTGCTAGAGGGCTTCTTGTATGTCCCAAGTTGTGATGTGAGCCTTTGGTGTCTATCTCTTGGTTGAGTATATGGTTGCTAGAAAGTGCATAAGTGTTGATCCATGTTCATATTGCACTAGGTCTTGCCTCCTGACTTGTTGGATTTGATGTGGTGGATTTTGATGTTGTGCTTAGGATGGAATAGTTGCATGCATATTGTGTCCCCATGGATAGTAGGACCTATGGAGTTAGTATCTGACTCGCTAATAAACCCATCTTTAGTGGGAGGTTGTCAAGTGGTAGCAAAAGAGGTAGGTCCATTCTTGACTTAAGGTTCAATTGATCTTTAAGGTTTGCCCGATGTTCATATTGCATATAGCCTTGTCTTTTGATTTTGGTTGAGCTTCGCTTGTTGAGTTGGAGGTCTTAGGATTTTTTGGCTACTTGTATAGCATGCTTCCAATGAGTATAGAATCCATAAAGTTGTAATATCATGGTTAAGAATAGACGATATATTTGGTCAACTACAATGGGACAGTCACTTCTCTAAGATTGATCTTTAGTTTGGATTTTTCCCCAAGTGAGGATGAAGGTAGGTGATATCCCTAGGTGTCTTTTCGGATTAGGAGTGAGCATTTTTGGTATTGGTGGAGTTATTTGGTTGACTTATGCAACGGTGGCGTTTTTGGGTTTCTTGAATAGGTCTTAAAACCCTACCTTAATATGTTGAGGTGGTCTCTAGTGATGAGATATTTATTTATTTAGAGCTTGTAAATCATTTAGGGGTAGTGTTGCAAGTCTTGGAGGATGAGAAGTTGTTTACTAAATATGATAAGTGTGCATCATGGATAGCAAGAAGGTAGTTAGAGCTCCTTAAGGACTCTGGTATTAGTGTGCATTAGTTTTCCCGGTAAGGCTAGTGTTGTGGTCAGTGCCCTAAGTAGCCTAGTGCGTGTTGAAGATGATGGAAAGGAGGTGATTAGGGAGGTCTATCGGTTGGCTAGATTGGGGGTTAGGTTGGAGGAAGTTGAACATGATGGTGTAGCATTCTTGATGGTTCCAAATCTTCGTTGGTTAAGAGGTCTAGATCATGCAAGGCCTTGATTCCCCCTTATTAGCGTTGGAAGTTTTGGGTGAGAATGTGATAGAGTGGAGGTTATCTCCCAAGGGGGGCGGGGGACAGATGGTGGTGTTTTATGGTACAAGTGGGTTAGGCGTATTTAAGGTTGAAAATTGAGCTATGGTTGTGAGTCCTTTTAGAATGAAGAGGGAAGTTGGTAAGGTTGCATAAGTTTGGGGGTTGCCTATGTATATGGGTTCGGTAAGTCAGGTTCTTCATACTTCTAGGTTGATGGGATGAGTTGGTGACTCTAGTGCTATAACACTCCTTGATATTGTGGTGATGTGGAGGATAAGTTGTCTTAGGAGAAGGTCTCGGTGGAGGTGTGGGATAGATAAGTGGATAAATTGATTGATAATGATGTAGTGTTCATCAAGGCCCTTTGGAAGAGTCATTTATTCGTATGTGTTTCTCGGGGAGCCGGTGCAGGCATGGAGAAGCAATATCCATACTTCTTTCATTCTATTCAAGCTTATGATGACATGTCAAGTCTTTTCTATGATTTCAAGTCTAATGTTTCAACCCCTATGTCATTCATATGCATTCATGTTTAAGTAGGCAAGTTTATAATGATTTTATACTGATGTTGAGATTTTGAAACTGGTGTTTTAAAGTGTATTTTTACATTCTTGTTAGGGCTGATCTCCTCATGATTACTCTTCTCTTGTATGTTTCTTTGACATTCGGGAAAGAATGTTCCCAAGGGGGAGATATTGAAACGACCCAAAAAGTGCCCGAAAATGTGCCTCGAAAATGCTCGAAATCATAATTTTCATATATCTCCAAATCCATTCGTGATATCAAAAATTCGACTTCAAATTCTTGTTCGAGGGGAAAAATTGAATGCGAAATGGATCTAACCTGAATTTTAGAGAAACCGTAGCAAAATTTGAATTTTCAAAGAGAGCTGAAAAAGTGTAAATGCGCGTTCCTTCCACGACATGCACTAGTGTTAAAATTGTCCTGATTTTTGACTTTGGTCCAAGACTTTAAAGTCTTGGTCCTAAGTGTTCCCATACGAGAAAATACCTATACTTAGCTATTTTTCACCCTCATATCATCCTAAACATTCCCCAATACTCACCAAAACACTTTGCCAAATATTTCACTCCCAAATTCAAGACTCAAACCCTCTTCCGGATCTTAAAGATTTCACTCAAGCTTCAAGTTCCCATTACAGTCTTCTTTAAGAAATTCTCCAAAGCTAAGGTATGTGGATTTCAACAATTAGTTCTTTTCACCCATGGTGCTAAATCCTTTTTTCTACATACAATGTATGATTTAAAATTTATTTACTCATGGGTCTTGATTATTATAAATTTCACTGCACAGTGAATTGGGGTTTCATGAAAGTATGATTGTTTTAGCATGTTTTGAGCTATAAATCTTATATCTAATGTGAGATTTGAAGAAGGGTTTTGATATATGTTGCTTGAGGGTGTTACAAAGTGTTCATAAATGGTTTTACATGGGATTTACTTGCATGTTTTCACTCTTGAATTGCATGGTTTTACACTAGCACTACACACCCGCCAAGTGTTTGATAAAATGTCCGGTTATGATTTCTTGAGGAACTAAAGGTCCAAACCATTCTTATGAGTTGAATGACTTCATGGTGATTTTAAGCTTCCTAAAGATATAGCTAATTCATGGAAATGTTGATGATGTTGTCGGGTCGGATTAAGCCTCTCTTTCAAAGATTTTACCTCTTGTGAGCCTTTGATTTTGATGCTAATATAAGGGTAATGTTGATGATGACCCATTCTTACGTATGATGATTAGGCTTTTCATTTGATATCAATGATGTTAAGAGCTACTCGTGCCATGACTCTATGTTTATGTCAAGTTATTAAAGCATAATTATCTTATATATATTTTGTGGAATTAGACTTAATACCGAGTGAACTAGAGGGGAGTCCCCAAGTCCAAAAACTATGTGCCACCATAGGTGAAGGGTTTAGAGGTGAGTCCCCAAATCCCTAAGAGGCAAGTACCCTAAATATGAGGACTTGAGGCGAGTACCCGACACCGGGCTTAAGGCGAGTACCCGAGTCCAAGAGCTAGAGGCGAGTACCCAGTTCACATAGGGCTTAGTGGAACCACTTAGTCATTAGGAGGTTTACCTTGGCAAGTAACTTCCCACTTTCTTCCGGTGTAGGGGTAAAATCAGGATTCCAAGTTGTAGTTTGCTTGGTCTTATTTTATGTCAGTTGAGGTTTCTTCCCACACTTATGTATTATGGTCTATACAAGTTGATTGGATTGTAACCATGTTTTACTTCAAGCATCATTCATACGTGTCATATCGTTATTATGCTATCTATTGCTTATACTTATGCATTTTGACTATGTTGCCTATCTCTTATTGCATTTCATCCTACATACTTAGTACATTCAAACATACTAATGCATACTCTATGTCTACATCATGTTACCATGTAGTAGCTGGAGCTCCTATTGATTCTCCTCGTGGCTAAACAGATTGTTCAAGGTAGCTTTTGGTGAGTCGTCATGTCTGGGGACAATATCTATCTTCTTCATTCTTATGTTTGGACTACATCTTTTATATTTTGAAATACTTATTGCTGTGAGGGTGAGCCCAGTTGCTTGTCTTGGCTCCCGCTAAGTTCTACGTCTAGAGATATTGTTGGACAAGTTATGTATTATGTTTGAGCTTTGACTCGCCTGTATTACTCAAATGTTTAACTCTCTCTTCCTTTGTCCCAATTCCCTTGCTTATGCTTATCTCCTATTGTCATTTTTTTATTTACTTCCGTGAACGAAGGATGTGTAATTATATGCAAAGATGCTTATTTGGGGTTCCTTCTGGTTCTCCATTAGCTGGTCATGTCTCGACCCTAGGCTTGGGTCGTGACATCAACTTCGGAAAAGTCCTAAATTTTCCATATTTTTGTACTCAAATCCACGAAACCACCTATGACCTATGCTTGTTTGCACGAGCCATAGATTGGCTTGTGTGACCAAGTCAGTCCAAAAATTTCTTAACTCTTTATTTTCTAGGCTAACAACATGCAGAGTGTTACAACATCTACCCCTTGGAATCATTCGTCCTTGAATAAGATAGAAATATGCTTGAATAGAGTGGAAACATAATCATCATCATAACACATATGTAAAAATGCAACTTAATCATCATTTTCATAAAATCATCAAACTCATGCATCAAATATCATTCAAAAAATAGTTTCATGATCATGCATATATGCAACATAACCAGAGACACCTATTTGTGAGAACGTTTGAGGAATAGATTGTATTAAGTACTTTAGTCTTGAATAGAAGGAAAGAGGTAAGAATATCATTCCATCATATCCGCCTCAGCCTCCCAAGTAGCACTTTAACCTTGTTGGTTTTTCCCTAACACTTTGACGGATGCAAATTTAAACTGGTACAACTTTATAAGTCAAGTCCTCCTCAACAGACACAACCCTTAATGGAATACTAGAATTAGGATCACCCAAGCATTTCCTTAGCATTGATAGTTGAAACATTGGATGAACCATAGGTAATTCCATAGGAAAATCTAGTTCATAAACTACTTTCCTAATTCTTTTTATTATCTCATAAGATCCCACATATCTATCACTCAATTTCTCTTTCTTGCCAACCTTTAAATACACCCAACCACTTTCATCAAACTTTGATTCTCTCCTCCTAACATTGGCACATGACTTTGGATGACTTTGGGCAGTCTTCAACCTTTCCAATATGACTTTCACCTTCTTCATAGCATCAAGTAGAAAATCTGGTCCAATCAAGGATATTTATCCAATCTCAAACAATCCCACTGGTGATCTACATTGTCTACTATACAATGCTTCAAATAGGGCCATTTTAATGCTCAAGTGAAAGTTATTGTTATTAGCAAATTCAATAAGAGGTAAGTAATTATTCCAACTTCCATTGAAACAAAACTCACAAGTCCTCAACATTTGTATTTTCCTTTAGGAAAGTCCATTTGTTTAGTATGAAATGTGGTACTTAGCTTTACCTCCATACCAAGGCCTTTTTGGAATGACTTCTTGATGTACTATCAAAATACAACACTTTTGATGTTTAAAAGATAGACTTTTATGTGTTCTCAAAGTGATGTTACTAGGTGGATGTGTTTTTATGTCACAACCCAAGCCAAGGACCCAGATGTGACACAACGAATGGGAACCCCAAGAGATCCCAAACAAGTCTCTTAAGCATGCACAGCTCATCCTGGGTTTCGCGGAAGCATAAATGAGCAGTAAACAAGTAGCACATAATTTGAAAGGAAATGAGGCTTTGGACTCACGCTATGGGGATGTTGCAGGGAAGCGGATAAACATGAATCACATACCAAAAAAGTCTAAGGGGTGAGTAAATATGACTCACGCTATGGGGGCATTTAGGGACTTGAGAGTTCCATCTTGTCAACATAACAAACATTCACTACAAAAAGGGGATAAGGGACTAATAGGAAAATGCCAACAATACATAAGCATAATAAGAGTCGAGCTCGTAACATACAACCTATGTATCAAATAACACCTCTAAATACGAGTGTAACAAGGGCCAAGACATCTTTCAGGCTCACCTTCAAAGATAGTATCAAAAAATAGAGTAGTCCAAATATAACCATGAAAGTAAATGGATGTTTTCCTCGAATGTGGTGGAATCAGCAATAGCTAGTCTTCACTGAAACACCCTTCATGTGTTTCGGAATACCTATAATTGTAATTTCTATATATCTCATAATCCATGCGTGATTTCAAAAATCCGACTTCATATTCTTGATTTAGAGGAACAATTGAGTGAGAAATGGGTAAAATTTGAATTTTAGAAGACCCGTGGTGAAAAATAATTTTTGTTAATTTACAATTTCCAGAGAGCATTCGCTGACATAGCCTGGGCACAGATTAGTGTTGATTTTTCTTCGTGTTTGGTCCGCATCATGGACTGGATGCGGACTAGTGCAATTTTTCCCCTATTTTTCATATTTCATCCAAAAGCATTAGAGTAATAACCCAATACCCATTTAAACGTGAAATCTTCCATACTTAGTTATTTTTCAACTCTAGAACTCAGAAAATCCTCTCTAAAACCTCTCCAAGACTATCAAAATCCCCATTCAAATTCTAGGACCTCAAGAACAACTTTGGATCTCAAGAATCCATCTCAAGATTGAAGTGTCCTTCAAGTTCATTTCAAGAAATTCCAAGCTTAAGGTATATGGATCTTCATCCATAGCTTCTTCCACTCATGGAGCCCAACTCTCTCTTTTTATGAAAATTTCTTGATTTCAAGGTTTGATTCTTCATGGGTATCTGTTATTATGTTTTATAAATGTGAGATATGTTGGGTTTTATCAGGTGTTGATTAATTATGCATGAATATCCATTTTAAGATTATTCTATGAGTTGGTTCATGCTTATTGAGACTATGCATGTTTTGAGCTATGAAACTATGAACTATTATGAACTTTTGAGATGGATTCAAGATACCCAAAATAAGGGTTTTACTACAATATTGATGGGTTGATTTGAATTGATTTTACTCCTTGTATACTCTTGAGTTGCATGATTTTGAACAAGCATCATGAACCCACCATGTGTTTGATGAGATTATATGACAAGAATTTCTAAGTTGTTGATGAACAATTGCATGATTTACAAGTTAAGTGATTTCATGATGACTATGGGCTTTCAAGCATGTGTTCAATTCATGAAAAGTATCTATGATGTTACAAGTGGCAAGTTCGGTCCTATTTCGAGATTTATCCTCTTGTGAGCTATTCATGTCAAGTTGAGGGATCAAACATGATTATTATTTTAGCCTCATGTTCAAGTTCAAGTAAGCTCACTAGAAGAGGTCAAGCATGTAATGAGCTACTCATGTCAAGTTATCATGTCTCTTACAAGTTATTCATGTTATGCTTAATTCAAGTATTTCATGGGATTAGACTAGTAATGATTGAGGCTTACGATGGGGACTCGACTCAAAGGGTCTTTATATAAAGTCTTTAGTCCCTAAACTATGTGCCACCATAGGATCATGTTATTTCCCTAATTGGACTTTGCTAGTGGATCCATCTAGTTCATTTTATCATGTTTGGTTTGGCTTGGCAAGTAGACCACACTTTGCCAGGGGGTGTCATGCCTTGGACTCCAAGTAGTAGCTCGCTTGGTCTATGTTGGTTAAGGTCTCCTCCACATATGTATGATATATTATGCAAGTTAAATATTTTCCATGCATGTTTTATTACAAGCATTGCTCATACATGTCTTATTGAGATTATATTCATTGCCTATATGTATGCATTTTGAATATTATGGCTTAAATCTTTGTTGCATTGCACTCTGCTTATTTAGTACATTCAAAGTAATAATGCATACTCTATACATACATGAGTTTACCATGTAGGAACTGGAGCTCCTATCGATCATCCTCCTTCACGTGGCTAGTTCAGTTCTTTGAAGAAAGCTTCAGTGAGTCGTCAACTCCAAGGGTAATATCTACTTTATTCATGCTATGTTGAGACTTATTCTTTATGTTGGATGCTTATTTATCATGAAGGTGAGATCGGGAAGTGTCTTGGGCCCACTCCATTCTAAAGTAGAGATGTTGTTAGATACTATATTGTATATGCATATGAGCTTGACTCTCCCTATGTTTATATGATTATAAAAGACTTCCCTTAGCCCCACTTCTCTTTTTAATATTTGAATCTTATTATTGTTTT